>BPTQ01000008.1:194285872-194355798 GCA_019973895.1 Chrysanthemum seticuspe
TGTGTTTGGTTAGTTCGTAAAATAAAATTTCGAAAAAAAAATAAAAAGCAAAAAGGGGGTAGGCAGGCTCGAACCTGAGACCTCCCCCTTTATAGCGCGTTAGAGTGTACCTGGATAGCCAATTGCCCTTGGGTCTTTTTCTGTCATATCTTTACACAACAAATGTCTTATATACATTCTAGGCCGTTTAGCTTATTAGTCTTATTAGCTTATTTATAGCTTATTCGATCTAGCTTTTTCAAGTTTTTTATTTTTCAAAAATCTATATTAGTATAAAGTATTTTTACAAAAAGTTTTAGATTTTTCTAATTAGTTTTAATATTTTTAAACATTTAATTAGTGTAAAATCTTATTTAAATCATAATAAAAAATATAAAAGTCAAAAAAATATAAATCTTTTTTCTAAAATTTTCTTTTATCATATATTTTGTAAGAAAATTAGTTTTACACTCGTAGGCCTTTTATTTCATAAAATTTACGTTTTATCTTGCGCTCCAGCGCCGTTTTCGTAAATAACGCTCGTTTCCATTTTAAACAACGTTTTTAAGTATTTCAAGTTTACGTTTTAGTTAATATAGTTTATTTAAGTTATTTTATTTTATAAAATCATAAACGTTCATCGATCTGTAAAAATAGTGATAGCGTTTATTTAATAGATTTTAACTTTTTAATCTTTTTAATTTGCATTTAAGTCGCTTTTATTTGTTAATCTTTTCTTTAGGTAATTTTCCATCAATACCCTTACTAATCACTATCCTTAGTGATTATTCGACATCTGAAGTTGTTTTAAACACCAATTCATCCTCCGTGGGACTTAAAGACCCGGGAATCCACTGTATTCTCCTGATCTTAAATTGCATTGGTGTGTAATCTGTTTTGAGTTCCTTACGGCTGATCATTCACAAGTGATCAGCTTGCGTGAGAAAACTTGACGGTTTTGCACCGATCAGGGTTGAATAGTTTTACCAATTTAAAACTTCCTTTTATATATTTAGATCGACTTATGTCAATCTATTTGGTTGTTTATGTTGGACGTTGATAGATAGATATATAAACATATAATGAAAGATAAAGAGTAAGGAGCACATCACCACGACACAAGTTATTTATAGTGGTTCGGCTACAAGGACACCTTCCTTGCCCTACTCCACTCCCCGAGTCACCTACTCGAGAGTTCGTAAGCACTACACCAACTCCTTATGGCGGAGAAGCCTTCACAACGTCGCTTAACCTTTTTCCGGTACAAAGCTAAATACCGAGTTCTTTCACACCAAGGCGAACCACACCTAACACAACGTCGCCTACCCTTTATACAGTGCTAGGCTAAGCACCGAGTTCTTTCACACCTTAGGAGAACTAATCCTATCACAACGTCGCCTACCCTTTATTAGGTACTAGGCTAAGCACCTAGTTCCATTAGGGAGGAACTACTACCCTTCACGACACAACACCTATTATCAAGGAGATCTACTCCTTGTTACAACATCGTCAAGGATATCACCATCCTTGTGAATAAATAAACACCTATATGTATAACGATGCACCTCATCGATTATACGACCTAAGCATTCTTCCCAAATGCTACTTGATTTGATTCTTCGGCATCCTTCACTAATGCCTTTGACACAACGCTTGGCATCCTTCACTAATGCCTTCGTCTTGACACCTTAAGCATTCTTCACTAATGCTTTGACACGGATGATTAGCATCTTTCACTAATGATTTCATCTTGACACTTTTGGCATTCTTCACTAATGCCTTCAACCCAACATCTATGGAGAAAGGAAGAACTATCAACAAGAGAACCTTCGTTGTCTTGATGATGACGAAGCATGGCAACTCATGGACTTGAGCTTGCACGTCTTCAATATGTGGTGATCTTTCCTTTAAGGAGAATCTACAAGATCACACATAAACAAAAGAGAAAAGCTACATAGATCTCTTGGATCTGAGGTTAGAGGGTTAGAATACTTGGGGTAAGTATGTGTGTAAAGGGATGAATAGAAAGGAAGAAATGGCTGTCTATTTATAGAGGAAATTCTCTACTGTTTCCCCGAATCCCACGGATCTCTTCCACTTGGGATCCGGCTAGCACAAAGCTAGGGATCCGTGGTCCGCTCCTCTTTGCCCATGGGTATTTTGGGTTATGGGTCATGGGTCATGGGTTATGGGTTGATCCATGGTTTTCAATCTAGATGCAATGTACCTTAAGGATACATTGAACTTGTGTAAGTGGTATATATAAAACCATGGGTTATGGGTCAAAAACCATTTGCTAGTTTTTATCTATTTAGTATATACTTGCTTTTACCTATTTTAGTATATACTTGTTTTTACCCATTTTAGTGTACTTAATATAAGTATGTATTAACCCAATATGTAAACACTAGTTGTTGTACATATGTATCTAACTCATAGAGTTACTTAAACTTGTTAAGCCAATATGTAAACACTAGTTGTTGTACATGTGTATCTAAAATATAAAATCACTTAATCTTGTTATAGTGTTTTATGTGAAAACGTAAGTGTGTTATAAAACTATTAGTTCAAACCATTTACGTATTTTATTTGTTTCGTTAATATGATTTTACTTTTGTTATCGACAAAACATTAGAAGATCGTAAAATATAAATAAACGATTTTACGGCTTATTTGTATTAACAATCTCCCCCTTTTTGTTGATGACAAAACATAAAATTATTTTATGGAAAAGCTAAAATTCGTAAATGTTTGAATTTGTAGTTTTTACTTTCTTCTCCCCCTTTTTGTCGAAACAAAAAGTGTTTGAAGAAACTAACACAATTTTTATAAGAAAGATTATAAAAGATGTAACGAGAGCAAGTGACGGGAATGGTACTCGTCTTAACTCCCCCTTGACGAGTCCATCCCTTTGAAAAAGGGCGTCAAGGACATAATGTAAAATAAGCTACTTGTGTTTGCAATTAAGTTTGCAAATGGTTCGTCTAAGTGACGAAAACGTGTTCCCCCTCGAATATTGCAAAGTTGCAATGGGGTAACATGAAGTGTAATCCAAAAATGGATTATGTTGCAAATGATTTTGCAATATTGTTTGACACAAAGCTCCCCCTAGCTTTTATGGTGTCAAAATCTTCATGTGTTATTTTGAAAATCTACAAAGTAAAGGTTAGAAAAACAAGAGTATAGTGCATAATTTCCTGCAAAAGAGACTCAAGTTAGTAGAAATTTGTGCTTCTGTACCACGGATCCCACGGTTCCCTTCAAGAAGGGATCCGTCTAGTTATCAGGAAGGGATCCGGCTATCTGTTCCAGTTTCTTCAGCAGTGAAGAAATGTCAAGGAGTGCAACTTGAGGGAATGAGATAAAAGTACAATATAACAAGCACAACACACATAATAGTCATGGCATAAAAGTATTCATTCAATAAAACAAAGAGATACACAACCAAATCTCTAAAAACTAAGAGAATGAACTAGCCAAATAGATGCTATTAATGCTAATAAGTTACTCCAAACTTAAGATTTGACTAAAAGCTTATTGAAGATCAAGGATGAGAAAGGTTTCCTAAGAATTCTCAGTTTGAGCTTGAAGGTCATGTATTAATACATCTAATTCATGTTTCATTCTCTCAACATGTTTGCAATGGTCGCACTCATAGTCATGGTCTTGAAGTGGAGGTTCAAGTGAAGTGGGTTGAAGATCTTCAAATGACTTTTTGGTGGCTCTAAGTACTAGTGAGGTAGGTTGAGTTGTGGAGGGTTTAGTAGATTTAAGTGATGAAGTCCTAGTGGAAGCACTCTTCTTGTGAATAAGTTTGATTGGTTTTCTTAGTGTGGGAGAGATCCTAGTTTTGGTGGATTTACCCGAAGGTGATTTGGTTGAGGAAACTTCATGCGTGATTCTAGCAAGTTTCTTGGGTGGTTCTTGAGTGGATGAGTTAGCACTAGGAGCTTTAGTCATAGTGATGATGCTAGTAAGAACTCTTTTAGTTGTTGATTATGAGATGTGATTTGAGAGTGGTACCTTAACTCTAAGGTTGTTTGGTTTATAAAGACTGATATGAATTAAATTCTTGGCCATTTGAAAGGTTAGGCATGCTTTTGGGGTTTTGATAAGTTCTATGAGGATAATCAATGAATGCTAAAGGTGGTTGGAGACCTAAAAGGTGATTTGAATTCAAACATGGAGCTGGTTTATGCTCTCTGTATTTACGGATCCCACGGATCCCTTTCCCTAGGGATCCGCCTGGTAGAAGACCAGGGATCCGGTTGTCAGATAAGGATTATGCTGTTGTAAGATTGGTTTAATCATAGACTCAATTTTGAAGTCTTAACCTGTTGGATATCTTAAATCCTTAATCCTAACAAGTAATTGTATTTATTCATGGTTTTGATCAAGAAAATTTGACTTAGGGTAGTCTAACTATATGTTTAAAGAATTCTTGACAATGTGCGTTATAGAGAGAAGAACTTTGTAATTGCATAAAAGACTTAATCCACTAATGTTCTTGGAAGTGTGATGATAGACATGCACAAGGCTGAAATTCAGAGTTTCACTGATCTAGGAACTCATTTAAGATGAGATGGAGTGTTTGGGTTAGCAATGTTAGACATATATTGTCACCCGGATCCCACGGTTCCCTCCTTGGAGGGATCCGTCTAGGCTATTCCTAGGGATCCGGCTCTCAGCAGTTATGACAGATTTGAAATGGGGTTTCTAGAAGCTAAAGCCTATCTTGTTTTGGGTGTTTTAGCTCTCCTAAGTGTTTTAGGAAGAGAGGGTACTTGAATGATCATGAGTAATAAGTGTTTGTGCACATGATTGCTTTTTATGGAAGAAGGAAGGGACAAGAAGACTACCAATGGATGTCCAAGGATAACACTAAGAGTTATGAGGGTGACAAGTCATAATAAATGATCCTAGTGATCAGGTTTTTAGCTTGAGGTGATATTAAGAAAAAATCTCAAAAATTTCAAGAATTGAAAAACTAATTTTTGTCTTACCTTGATATATAGAAGACTAAAGGCAATTTCCTAAAATTGTTTAGCTTGCTTTCCTAAGTGTTTTGAGAGATGAGAATTATTTTGTGAGTAGTTGAAGTGGAAGTATGGTGAGTTATAGATGTGATGATAGAATCAGACTAAGATTGTAAGTAAGCCTTTAGTGAGTCTAAGCCTTTCTCATCCTTGACATGGACTTAGTTGGGTTCTAAAATCATATGCCAAGCTAATGTGATGTTATCTAGAAAGCAGTTTTGATGTGCTGAATGCTGCATTGTTGATCTGATGTCACGGATCCCACGGTTCCTTCAAGGGAAGGATCCGGCTAGGCTAATCCTAGGGATCCGGCATCTACAGATCAGAATCAACACAGAACCAAAAAAAATATGATGTGCAGATATTGTACACTATTACGTCTATAAAACAAGCAATAAGAACACGCAAGCCATCATATAGTACCAGAAACAATATCCAAAATACCATAAACCAACAATGTTAAAAAGAAATCATTCAAACATAAGATAGATGAAAATAAGCACATTCCTATTGTCTCTTTCGTCAATTCTTCCTTTTTCTTTTTGACGGCTTAGTGAGATTGTAAGCGAGGTTTTGAATCATGCCTCTTATTTGTTTGTATTCCGCGGTCTCGTTTGGAATGGTTGGAAGTTGTTCGTGGTATTCAAGAATGTCCAATTTGATGTTGGATACGGGGTCGATGTCCTCCTTATCTTCTTCTTCTTCTTCTTCTCCGGCCGAGGAGTTCGAGAGGGCTTCGGGTTTCTCTCCATTGACCATGAACCATTTTGATGGTTGTTTGGTAAGGGGTACCATGACGTGATCGGAAAGGTAATGGTCATCGTTGATAGGGGATGGTTGCAATGCACTAATGTACTTAGAAAGTCGTGTTAGGAGCATACCATATGGGAGTACCATGTTGGAAGCTTTGAATACCCCAGCCATTCTCCTTACCATGTAATAGGCAAGATTAAATGGCCTTTGGTGGATAAGACAATAGATCATTTGCACAAGGCATGCGTTTGGATGATCTTTGTTTCCAACTAGGCTAATGATGTTTTCTCTAAGGATTTCTTCCCATTTTCTAAACATGGGATGCATTTCAAAAAGTTCCATTTTAAAGGGATTACGGTGAATTAGCTTTTTGTTTTCGATCGTAACGGGATTGGTCGGTCCTAATTTTAAAGATAGTATCGCGAATGGTTTCGGGATTGTCGAGAGGAGTGTTGTAAAGAGGCTTAGGATCAAGTGCAAGGTTTTGAGCGTTAATTGCCCAATCTTGAGAGTACATACAAATTCCTTCACAAGGAATGCGAAGAATTTGAGCAAAAGTGTTGAGAGGAAGAGTAAAGTTTTGTGTGTTGATGATAAAGGCCATTGAGATGCTATTATCGGTGTTTCTAATGATCCTAAAGCTTTTGTAAAACTCAAAAATGAAAACAGGACAAATTTGTTCATCAATGTCAAGAAGACAATCAAAGTTGATTGTCGAGAAAACTTGACGAGTGTCGGTATCTTCAAGGAAACATTCCTTGACTACACGACCTTCATGAATAAGTCGTTTTGTGAGGCTTTTGAAAATTTTACGGTTAGTTTTGGTCAGACCCCTTTTACGATAGTAGTGAGTAAGATAGTGGACGGTGTCATGATGATCTTGTTGAGTAGCTTTGGGCATGGTTGGTCCTAGAAATACAAATTTTCCAATTAGGTAAAATTAGTTGGAAATGGGTTTATGGTTTATGATTTGTATTAACAATGTTGTGAACACAATGTGATTTAGTTAAAAAGCCCTTTTCATGATTAATTTGAAAAAACCCTAATTAAATTAATTTGATTATAATTTAGGGAACCATAAACCCTAGAATGAAGATGATGAAAATTAGAACGAGTTAATGTAATTACTTACAATGGTGTTCTAGGAAGAAATACTTTGAGGTTATGAAAGCCAATGAGGATGGATGCAGTAGCTTGGTCGTTTTTCTGTTAAGAGAATAGAGGGAAAAAGATCAGTGGTGATTTTTGAAAGCGTATGGCTGAGTTATGTTCTACGGTTCCCCCGGATCCTTTGTATTTGGGATCCGGCAAGTACAACTAGAGGGATCCGGCTACAATGAACATAAAGGAGGTTGTTTGACATTATAATTTTTTTGTGTAGTATGCTTATGGAATAGCTTACAAAAAAAATAGTTCGGAGGTTTTAGATGACGATTGTTTTTGAATGACGGCTTTTGATGAATCTCATATCGAGGATATGATGACGGCGTTAAAAAAAATTATTCCTTATGACGAGAAAGGTGGAAGAGTGACGAAAGAGACTTCTAACGCTCTTAGTGTTATAATAATCAAAGTAGTACTTGTAAAAATAAGTAGAGCTCAAGTATCCTATCTAATGAAGAGTAACACATACCTTTATGCTTCTTGATTTGGTATAAGACCAAAAAATACTTCATGAGCTTTTAAAGTAATCCTTTGTACTTGATGTAATAAAGTTGTGATTAAAGTAATCCTTTGTACTTGATGTAATAAAGTTGTTGACTTCATCTTTGAATGAAGATTTTGGGAAATTCTAGCATGAAAATTACTCGAGAACGGAATATTGTTAGAATCATCTATCAATGTCCAACAAAATGATTTAATATAAAATATGATAAAAAAATTCTTCTTTGTAGTTTTCAAACATACACGGATCGTATCAAGTCTTTAAAGTACAATATACTTTAAGAAACTTGGTTACGAAGCTCTGATACCAATTTTGGAAAACTAGAAGGGGGGGTTGAATAGTTTTACCAATTTAAAACTTCCTTTTAAATATTTAGATCGACTTATGTCAATCTATTTGGTTGTTTATGTTGGACGTTGAGAGATAGATATATAAACATATAATGAAAGATAAAGAGTAAGGAGCACATCACCACGACACAAGTTATTTATAGTGGTTCGGCTACAAGGACACCTTCCTTGCCCTACTCCACTCCCCGAGTCACCTACTCGAGAGTTCGTAAGCACTACACCAACTCCTTATGGCGGAGAAGCCTTCACAACGTCGCTTAACCTTTTTCCGGTACAAAGCTAAATACCGAGTTCTTTCACACCAAGGCGAACCACACCTAACACAACGTCGCCTACCCTTTATACGGTGCTAGGCTAACCACTGAGTTCTTTCACACCTTAGGAGAACTAATCCTATCACAACGTCGCCTACCCTTTATTAGGTACTAGGCTAAGCACCTAGTTCCATTATGGAGGAACTACTACCCTTCACGACACAACACCTATTATCAAGGAGATCTACTCCTTGTTACAACATCGTCAAGGATATCACCATCCTTGTGAATAAATAAACACCTATATGTATAACGATGCACCTCATCGATTATACGACCTAAGCATTCTTCCTAAATGCTACTTGATTTGATTCTTCGGCATCCTTCACTAATGCCTTTGACACAACGCTTGGCATCCTTCACTAATGCCTTCGTCTTGACACCTTAAGCATTCTTCACTAATGCTTTGACACGGATGATTAGCATCTTTCACTAATGCTTTCATCTTGACACTTTTGGCATTCTTCACTAATGCCTTCAACCCAACATCTATGGAGAAAGGAAGAACTATCAACAAGAGAACCTTCGTTGTCTTGATGATGACGAAGCATGGCAACTCATGGACTTGAGCTTGCACGTCTTCAATATGTGGTGATCTTTCCTTTAAGGAGAATCTACAAGATCACACATAAACAAAAGAGAAAAGCTACATAGATCTCTTGGATCTGAGGTTAGAGGGTTAGAATACTTGGGGGAAGTATGTGTGTAAAGGGATGAATAGAAAGGAAGAAATTTCTCTCTATTTCTAGAGGAAATTCTCTACTGTTTCCTCGGATCCCACAGATCCCTTCCACTTGGGATCCGGCTAGCACAAAGCTAGGGATCCGTGGTCCGCTCCTCTTTGCCCATGGGTATTTTGGGTTATGGGTCATGGGTTGATCCATGGTTTTCAATCTAGATACAATGTACCTTAAGGATACATTGAACTTGTGTAAGTGGTATATATAAAACCATGGGTTATGGGTCAAAAACCATTTGCTAGTTTTTATCTATTTAGTATATACTTGCTTTTACCCATTTTAGTATATACTTGTTTTTACCCATTTTAGTGTACTTAATATAAGTATGTATTAACCCAATATGTAAACACTAGTTGTTGTACATATGTATCTAACTCATAGAGTTACTTAAACTTGTTAAGCCAATATGTAAACACTAGTTGTTGTACATGTGTATCTAAAATATAAAATCACTTAATCTTGTTATAGTGTTTTATGTGAAAACGTAAGTGTGTTATAAAACTATTAGTTCAAACCATTTACGTATTTTATTTGTTTCGTTAATATGATTTTACTTTTGTTATCGACAAAACATTAGAAGATCGTAAAATATAAATAAACATTTTTACGGCTTATTTGTATTAACAATATGAATATTACCAAGTCAAAATACAAAGGTGTTAATTAAAGTATTGGTATACAAACTATAGGTCGCGTGACGGTACTCGGTGCATCATTTACTTGACTCTTTTACTACTCGGATACTACTTTGCTAAGGTGAGTTCATAGCCTCGCCTTTACTTATTTATTTCAAACCCCGCGAGGGAGATGCATGCTATAAACTAGAACACAAGTCTTTCTTAAACTGTATGCTTGCCTGATCATTATTATTATAGCCTAAGTTGCCTGCCATAAGTCCCTTACTTCATGAACCATTAATCACTTGCGAGTGAACGCGAATATTGTGGATAGTACTATGGGAATTAACGACCCCGACTCGGTTATCGGAAATAACCGAGGCGCACTATATTTGGTTAACTATGGAATTGGCAATTCCATCTCTGAGGGCAATATTATTACTTACACCAGTAATTAGGTGTATGCAGTTAGTTTGGTGTCATGAGCTTAGCGCATAATAATAATCTATGTTTTTCCATGGTGATTGTATTCGAAGCAATTATCATCTCTTACTTGTGTTCAACTAATTATTTAAACCTATGAATATCACTCAACATTTTTTTTGATCTTTTTAAGCATGCTCATCTCAGGTACAAATTAGTATATCATGAAGGCGTGGAGTGGACGTCATGGGACGCTTGAACTGGTGTTATTTTCAATTAAAGTTATCATTTCGTAAACGTTTAAACTATCTTTTATGTAATTTCAAACATGTGGTATTTCCTTTTGTGTTTTCAAAACACTGAGATATATGAAATGGTAACAACTTTTTATTTAAAACGTCTCTTTAGAGTCGTTTTCTATAACTTGTGACTATGATCCTCTAAGTAATACCCCAAATAGTCTTCCGCTGTCACTTTGTGATTTTGGGGGTGTTACAGCGCTACCGCATCTATATTTAAAAATCCATTTACTAAACTATAAAAACCTCTAAATCACCTTATATCAACCCCAAAACTATTATAATCGCTCCCATAATTAGCCGATCTATCCTTTGCCAAAGTTTCAAAAAATTTCAAAGAACCACAGCTCCTATCCACCATTGTGTATCTCCGAATCCAACCACGAAAATAAAAAATAAACTTAATTTTTACGTAGATAATACTTATGCCTTCAACTTATATGTATAATTCGGAGCCTGAAAATCCATTATGGATGATGTATGGAGGGGGAGGGAGACGGCACCAAGGAGTAGGAGGGAATTATGTGTATTTTTCTGTGAAGAAAATGAGCTAGTTTTTTTTTCTATTTATAGTGAAAATTTCTAAAAATATATAGATATTTTGATGAATAGTAAGTAGATATTTTGATGAATAGTATTTAGATATTTATAAATAATAACTAGATATTTATATGAATAGTGTTTAGATATTTATAAATAGTAACTAGATATTTATATATTAGGAGTACAAAGAACATTGTTTGCATGAAAATCGTGTAAAGGCGTTTATTTATTTAATTAATGATAATAAATAAATAATTGGTAATTAAGAGTAAGACATAAAATGAAAACGAATTTACTGGAAATGTTCTAGCAATATGTAGATTATCCATGGTCCATATGTTGTTTAAAAATATTGTTTCTCGATTATGCGATTTAATTTATAAAGTTGTTAAATTTAATTTACGCGAAAATAGTAAATAATAAAAATGTTGTGAATAGTAATTCATGAATAGTAATTTTCGGGAAAAAAAGTTCGAGTTTAAATAATGACCCAAAAATATGATGAATAGTAAAAATGAATAGTGATAGTGAATAGTGAAAACCCGAGGATGAATAGTTAAAACCTGAAAATGCGAATTGTTGTAGATTTGATAAACAAACTTATCATTGAGTTTAAAGAAGGGTTTGGAACCCTAAAATACTGGCCAAGTCGGACTATTAGTGAACTAGGGTTTGCTCTCCAAAATACTACACTTAAAATACAAAAAATTTGAAGTCTATATATAGATTTACACTTGCGACGACGTCGCCTTTTAATGGTGACTCCTTTTGGTCGCTGTCATTAGGGTTTCGTTAAGGACAAGTCATCGTTGGGATGACGTCATGTGAGGAAGTGTGACGCCGTCCGGCTTCATTATGGACATCGTCTTGGAATGGACCTTGGTCGTCTGGTGAAAAAGTAATGGCGGCGCCCTTCTGGATTTAGGCGTGACACCGTCATGTGTTAGAACCAAAATATGACATGAGCAGTCGCTTGAGACTTTTTAGAAAACCTTGTAAGTGACGGCATCGCCCTTTGTGTTGGGACGCTGTCAGGTGTGAAAAACAGCCTTGTTTCTTGACTTTTTCGTTTTCTTCATGTTTTCGCTCCTTTTCGTCCAAAAGTGCTTGATTCCAGCAATTTTCTTCCAAAAGACATAATATATGAAAAGGAAGGATTTTAAGCTGTAACGGATATCAAATGTATCGATTTAGGGCTTAAATGACCCCCTAAAACGTATGTTTTAAATCCTTATCCATAACGCACACAAAATACAAAAATTCGAAGTCTATATATTGATTTACCCTCGCGACAGCGTCGCCTTTTGATGGTGACGCCATCTGATCGTCGTCATTAAGGTTTCGTTTAGGATAATTAATCGTTGGGACGGCGTCAGGCGAGAAAATGCGACGCCGTCTGGCTTGAATAAGGACGTCGTCTGGGAAGGATCGTGGTCGATTGTTGAAGAAAGTAAGGGCGACGCCCTTCTTGAATAAGGTATGATGTTGTCAAGTGTTAGGACCATAATATGACCCGAGCCGTCGCTTGAGACTTTTTGGAAAACCTTGTGAGCGACGGCGTCGCCCTTGGAGATGGGACTCCATCAGGCTTGTGAAAACAGCCTTTTATCTTGACTTTGTCGTTTTCTTCATGTTTTCGTTCCTTTCGTCCAAATATGCTTGATTCCAACATTTTGCTTGCAAAAGACCTAAAATGTGAAAAGGAACGATTTTAAGCAGTAACAGATATAAAATGTATCCATTTAGGGCTTAAATGACCTCCTAAAAACGTATGTTTTAAATCCTTATCAGGGGACGCCCCTCGCGGGTTTGGGGCAACACCCCAAAACCTAAATGATTTTTGGGCTTTGGGTATTACTCATTTTACTTCCAGAAACTATTTTCCCTCCAAAAGTCACCATTGTTCCGAACAGTCGCAACCCTTCCCGCCAACTGCTTTTAACCAATTTTAACTAACTTTCGGTTATGGTTTTTTCCTTATTTATTGGTCTCTTACAGAACATAACAGATATAAAAACTTTCATTGTATTGCTATGATTTCTCGTGCCTTAGAAACAAAGTGTTGTTCTCTGTCTTATCCAATTGAGGATTTCATGATACCCGAGGCATATATGGTTGAAATGCTTCAATCTGAAAGTAATCTCTACACGATTCAGAGAACATATTAGGATTATTACTACCCACACACACCCAAACTCTAACAGAAAGAACCTTCGTGATCCATTCTTGATCAATGATCGTCTATCTATTAACTGCCGGTTAATTTGAATAGTGCCATATATCATTGATATAGTTACAGTTTTGAGGAGAATGGAGGACGTGAAAGACGATCATACTTGATGTCCTAAAAGTGTTTAGATCAGTGATCATTGTTTACGGTTAAAACTGATAGGATTATGGCAGATGAGATGGTGGTTGCTTCATGGTTTAGGGGAAGAAAGAAAAAAACGGTTGCACGGTTATGAAATTGACAAAGCGGTTTGCTACAAAAGGGGAGGATGACGAGGAGAGGTTGGGATTGTATTAAGTTGTTTTTACAACTTAAGTCAAGTTAGGAGGATGTGAGCCATTGGATTTGATCCAATGGCTCAAATCAAAAGAAGCCATTGGATCAAATCAAATGGCTCCCACATGTCTAACTTGACTCAAGTTGTAAAAACAACTTGAGACAATTCCAACCCGATGATGAGTTTCATAATATCTAAATTGTCCTTGAACCATCTTGGTCACTTGTAAACTCTTTAAAAATCCTTTGAACCTTTCACGACATATGGCATCTTGTTATTGCTTCTTATACTATCTTACTTCACCTACTATCTCACATGAACCACACACACACACACACACACATACACACACACACACACACACACACACACACACACACACATATATATATATATATATATATATATATATATATATATATATATATATATATATATATATATATATATATAGACACACACACACTAGACTTCAAAGCCCGCCCGATGGGTGGGTATGTGGTATAATTTTACTTGTGATGGTGTTGGTTAACGAAAAATTATGTCCTGATTTTGTGTAGAAATTAATCAAATGCATATGAAATATTAGAAAAATCATATGAGACGGTAGAGTACTTAATTGTGACCAACTTCATTTGCACTAACTTTATTTGGTAAAACTGTAAACCAAATCGAACCAACTAAAATCTTATTGCAGGTTCTTGATTATACTTTGGGGTGCAACTAATAAAATAGACAATGTTTAACAATAGAAGTCCAAAATAACTAAAATAGTTCTTAAGGTCGTCCCCCAGTAAAAATAAACAAATACCTTTTATAAGCACCAACTTTAATGTTACCAATACTAACCCATTTCATACACCTGAAGTAATAGTTTTTTTAGATCAGATGATGCAAATTAAAATAAGTAAGAAAACATCAACTCAATCATTTTAACTAATTAAAACGTAGCAACAAATAAGCGATAGAACTGACCATTGTTGATTGTCAATGACATAAAGTGTCCTGATTCTCTCAACCTCATCTCACTACATACATTTGGATGTAGGTTGCAGCGGATAAGGCAACCATTCCAGTGGTAAGTAAAACGCTCATTCTACTTTATCAAGCTCTACCATCTGGCTAACAAGATGAAAATGAGAATATAATTCAACTAAAATGCCATGATAACACAATTTACTAAGCAACAATAGCATAATTAGTTCATTCTTCCAGGACATAACACACTATCTAACTACTCAAAGATGATATTACATTTACTGTGTGAACACAATTTGTTATAGCCCACTTAAAACCTGTTGGAATCACTCCTAACTTGTATTTCAAGTGTTAGTCATTAATATGTAATAGGTTCCTTAATTAGGCTTTTATGTTAGTAATTATGGAAAGGCTCATGTAGAAAGCCCATGAGCCTACGCAAAAGCCCAATAAGGAAGGAAGGGACTAGATGTGTTGCCGTAGCTCCCTTCTCCTATAAATACTATTGTAAACCCTCACTTAAGGGTTGGTTGTTCACTCATAATACATTCTATGCCTAACCTTTGCCTATTATCATACGTGTGTGTGTTTTTGTGTGCAACCGATCACCTTCATCTATATTTCTTACATATTGATCCTTGTATTAACTTATGGTGACCTAACAGTGGTATCAATCGACATCTAGTTGGGTGAAACATATTGTTTTTGAAGTTTTGGTACTATACGCATGGGTTTAACGTTTCACACTTTTCATACGCTTAAAACTTACATTTTTTTCACTTGTAAACTCAAGATTCTTATAAGTTAAGGTTTATTTGGTGTCAAACTTTACGTGTTTAGATTAGTTTTTAAGCTTGGTTTTTACATTGTGTACTTTCTTACGCGTAAGGTGAAAATTGTCTTTGGATCATCAAGTTTCAAACTTTATTGTTGTTTTGGTGATTTTGAAGCTGTTTCATCAATAAAATCAGGTTTACAAAACGTTTTTGGGCATAAAAATCAGCTTTGGTGAATTTTGTACTTTCTACGCCTAGCGAAACCCTAGTTTTACGCCTAAGCTCTACGCCTAAGTCATTCCTACACCTAACAGTTTCCTGCGCCTAAGGATTTTCTTCATTGATCTTCGAAGCTGTTGATTTACTAAGTGTTTTCTTGCTTGGATAAGCCTGAAAACACTTCGACTTGTGGATATCTTTTACACTTAGATAAGTGTAAAGGATTTTTGGGTAAAACCCTAAACTTACGCATAAGCTTAAACGCTTACGAGTAAAAGTTTACGCCTAAGTTATTCTTACGCATAAGTTAAATCTTACGCCTAAGGTAATCTTACGCCTAAAATTCTTACTTCTATGCATTTAGTTTACGCCTAAGCTTACGTTTAACCTAAAGCTTACGTGTAAGGAGTATTTAAATCTAAGCACTAGTTTACGTGTAAAAGGAAGTTACGCGTAAGAGTCTCAGTTTATGCCTAAGCTGGTTTCTACGCATAACTGTACTTCATCAACAAACTCAAGTTTCATTAGACTACAAAGATCCATGATGTGCTACGTGTGTACAAGTTTTAAATTTATAAAAGGTGAATTACCAAGTTACCAATAACACATACGAGCAAGGGTACTCATCCGTTATAGCAAGATTATAAAGGTAAGTCGAGATCGTTCGCAGGGATTTGAGTAAATCTAATTAACAAGTTTGAATCAATAGAGTCTATCCAAAACATATAACAATGAAAATAGATATAATGAAATTCAGATGATTAAAAAAAACTATACTTGTTTAAACTAGTTTCATATCCTAGATTAATGTGAATGTGTTAACCTCTTAACATGTTGGTTGTGATAATTAGTTGGTGTACTAATCTATTCTTCTTACAAGTTAAACCTTCATCAAGATTTTAGCTCATAAAAACAAGCGTTACGTTTAACCAATCAATTCAAGATCAATTAAAGTTTTATAAGTTCACTTTCATAAACTTAAACACAAAAACATCCACTTGTTTCATCAAATTGCTTAAGAAATGGTCAATACAAAAGGTAACCGATTATAGACAAAAGGCTACAATTGATTTTCAACAACTAATCTTACGACCTTTTAGATGTTTCCAATCAATCCAATTTGATAATCAAAAAGCGTTTTTATTACAACCACACCTTAGTTCCTTTGTTTAATCAAGAATAATGGGTGAAAACAATCATCCATAGACAAAATGATTATAACTAGTTGAATAACAATAAGTTCTCTCGACCTCTACGATTACTATCAACTAGTCAAGCTTGATTAACAAATGTCACTATGAAACTTTAGCACATCTGGATCTTAGAATCAACTTGAAATTGAATTAAAACATGTTAACACAATCACTAACTAATCATAAGATAATCAACATCATTTAAGCAAGTGCATAAAGAAACTAGTCACTCATAGCAAACATAAACTGTTGGGATATGAAAGTGCTGAAGATATGGAAGTACTGTAAGCTACAAAGTACTGGAAGAAGTCAAAGAGTCAAAGTACTGCTAAAGACAAAGTCAAAGTACTGCACTACGAAGTCAAAGTACTGAAAGAACAAAAGAACTGTTATATTCGTTTATGGAAAGTATTGTAACTCTAGAATATTCTATGTTTAGATTACTTGTCGTACAAGGATACAAATTGTAAACCGACTAGGATATCCTTGAGCCTATAAAAGGACTCCTAGATTGGCATTAGAGGTATGAGTCTATCAGTTTTAGAGTTTACGAATTCACAAGTTATTTAGTGTTTTAGAGAGAAGTTCGATAATCTTAGAGTTGTTTAGAGTATCTGCATAATAAGCAGATTTAGAGTTTATAATAAAAGTTATTCTTCTTAGCTTTGTTAAGTAAATTCCGCGTACTTGATAAAGATTGCTCAGTGTTTCTTTGCTAATAACTTAGGATTTATCCGAGGTTGTTAAACCTTAACAAGCTAGTTAAGTTAGTTTGATTAAAGTATATCGATCCAACAAGTGGTATCAGAGCTTGTGTGGAAACTCTGACTAGGAAGAAACTCTACTTCAACAATATTCAAGATGTTAACTGAAGCTGTTCCACCACCCTCAATCACCTCACTCAGAATTCCAATAATCAAGAAGGGAGAATATGATCTCTGGTGCATGAAGATGAGGCAGTATATTGCCATTACAGACCATGCTCTATGGAATGTAATTGTGAATGGGAATGAAGTAGTTCCAGAACCCATTGATATTCCTGGACAACCCAAAGCACCGAAGGCAGTCTTACCAGCACAACCCTAAGGAATCAAGAAAAGGCACTAAACATTCTCTTATCTGCCATTCCAGATGGTCATCTTCTCAAATTTCATGATGCTAAAGATGCTAAGCAGCTCTGGGCTGCTCTCAAGACCAGACTTGGAGGGAATGAAGCCTCTAAGAAGATGCACAGAAATTTGCTGAAGCAACAGTTTGAAACTTTCACAGTAGGTGAAAGAGAAAGTCTTGATGCTGCATATGACAGGTTTCAAAATCTCCTCAACATGTTGGAGTTATACAAGGTAGAAGTATCAGTTGAGGATGCTAATTTGAAGTTTCTAAGGAGCTTGCCATCTACATGGCATGTGATTGCTACAATGATCAGAGGACAACAAGGTTTAGATGTCATGGACTTTGATGATCTCTACCATCAACTGAAGGTGTATGAGCATGAGATGAGTGGTCAAACAAATTCCAAGTCTCACAGTATTGCTTTTCTATCATCTGAAAAGAAGGGCAGTACTTCCATCAAAAGTACTGCTTCTCCTCAAAGTACTGTTTCTCAAAGTACTACTGTTTACAACCCCCTTCATATGCTCAGCATGCCCCACCACCTACCACTATGCACTCAGATGAAGTTGTGTGCTCCTTCTTTGCACAACAAGCCAGTTTACCTGTCACTTATGAAGAAGATCTAGCACAGATTGAAGAAGATGCACTTGAAGAAATTGATATCAGGTGGCAAGTTGCTATGATCACTGCAAGGATCAAAAAGTATATGAAGAAGACAGGCAAAAGCATTGATTTCAAACCAAAACAAGGAATAACTTTTGACAAATCCAAAATTGAATGCTTCAATTGTCAAAAGACTGGTCACTTTGCAAGGGAGTGCAGGTTTGCTAAGTATCAAGCAAACAGGACATCTGAGAAGCCAAAACTTGAGCTCAAAGAAATTACAATTACTAAAACAAAGGCTTTGGTTGCTCAAGAGAAGTTATCAGAAGTTGACTGGAGTGAAGAGTTTGATGATGAACCAGTGACTTACTGCATGGTAGCAGTGGAAGATGTAGTTGAAGAAAAAGTGGAAGCATTAGACTGGAGCACTGCTTTTGATGAAGAACATGAACATGGTGCTTTGGAATCTGATAATGGCTTTGGAGGATTTGATTGGAGCAAAGAAAGTGAATATGATCCTGTTCTTCTTGCAATGGTGGCTACTTCACCAACTCAGTCTCCTATCTCTGAGGTATGCTCAAACTGTTATGATTTTTATCATAAATTACTTAACAGTTATGTGATTGAAAGAGATAATTGTGTTAGAGCTAGGTCTGAGGTAGCTGGTTATCAAATAACCCTAGGATCTATGGAAGCCAAAATTTTAGCACATGAAACTAATGAAGTAGCTTGGGCTGAAAAATATGAACAACAGGATTACCAATTAAAACTAAGTGAATGGAAATTAAACTGTAAAATTTCTAAAATTGAGAAATTAACTAAAGAAAGAGATGATTTGTTAGCTAAGTTTGCTGCTTGGGGAGAGTCTGGTCTGTCACATGTTACTTATGTTGAAAAACAAAGAAGAGCATACATTAGAACTGGCTTAGGTTTTGGTATGAACTTTGATAACATAGAAGAAAACCAACCTAGTGATCCGGATGTAGGTGATTTTGAGGACATAACCACTAGTGATGATGAACTCATTAACTATGTAGATACATCTAGTAATGAGGGCTCAATAAGTGAACCACCTCCTGAGTATAAGAAAGATAATAGTTATCATGTTGTTCCTCATCCCACTGGCATTCATCAACCTTCTAGGCCCGATGTTTCTCGTTTTGGAGTAGATAGTCTAGAGTTTAGGCAGAAGCTTGTTGCTCAATCTAGATCTGAAAAACCCAAAGAAGCTGTTGAAAATAATGTTCAAAATCAAGCAGTACCTACAAATCAAAGTACTGCTCCACAAGCAGTACCTTCAGCAAAACCTTTTCAAAACAGTACTGCTAAACCTTTTTGGGATAACTTTGGTCAAAACAGGTTTCATCATACACCAAGAAGGCAAAATAATTTTGGGCATAGACATAGAAGAAATCACTTTGGAAGTATGGGTAAAAAACTGTGTTTTGTGTGTTTTAGTCCTACTCATATAATCAAGGATTGTGAACATCACTCAGAATACCTTAGCAAATTTCCAAAGAACAGAGCTGCCAATCACAGACCTAGAGAGCACAAACCAGTTTGGAATAATTCAAATAGGGATAATCACAGAAATTTCACACCAGATCATAGATACCCACATCAGAGAAGAACTTTTTCAAAACCTTCAGTATCTCACAGTACTTTCCAAAGTACTGCTCAGCCAAAACAAGGTACTGATCACACTACTAGGAATAGGAATCCTAGGAGATCTCACTATCAACCTAGAAGGTATTACAATTCACATAGGGGATCTAGATCACAGGAACCACGTGTTAAACCAGAATGGGTTAAGAGGGAAAGTACTGCTGAGGGACACACAGTACTCTCAACAAAAAGTGAATCTGATGTTTTTGTGATACAAGAAAAAGCTAATAATCTTGTAAAAGAGATTTATGTTGAAAAATCAGAAAGTTTTGAAAATCCACATGCTAAAGATCAAAAGATTATTCTGGATCATCATTTGAAAGATAGTGGGAATTACATACTCAAAGAATTTGAGTTTGTAACTCCACAAGGGGAACACAAGTCAGTAATGGCTTGGGTTCCTAAAAATCACTAACTCTTTTCTTTGTGTGCAGGGCAACCCAGAAGAGGAGCTTAAAGATCATCTAATTGTGGATAGTGGTTGCTCTGGAAGTATGACAGGAGACAAAGAGATCCTGTCTAATTTTAGAAATATTAGTGGAGGAAGAGTTGCATTTGGGAATGATCCCAATGGAGGAATGATTACTGGAAAAGGAACTATCAAAGCAGGGCTTATAGACTTTGAGAATGTTAGATATGTGAAGGAGCTAAAGTTCAACTTGTTATCAGTCTCTCAAATTTGTGATAAAAAGCATCCTGTGTTATTCACTGACACAGAATGTCTCATCCTTTCCTCTGATTTTAAGCATGTTGATGATGAATTAGTTGTCCTTAGAGTACCAAGGACAAATGATGTGTATAGTTTAGACATGAAGAGTCTACATTCTTATGGAAGAGCTACATGTTTGGTGGCTAAAGCAACATCTGAAGAGGCACATCAATGGCATAGAAGGTTGGGCCATGTTAATTTCAAGAATATCAACAAACTGGTCAAAGGCAATCTAGTTAGAGGCTTACCTTCAAAGACTTACAAGAATGATCAATCATGCTTGGCATGCAAGAAGGGTAAACAACACAAAGCTTCCTGTAAGAAGCTTGAGGAGAGATCTATTATAGAACCATTGGAGCTGTTACATATGGATTTGTTTGGACCTGTCTCTGTGGCAAGTTTAAACAAGAAAAAATATTGTTTGGTTGTTACAGATGATTGCAGTAGATTCAGTTAGGTTTTCTTTTTGGGTTTTAAAGATGATACTTTTGATGCTATTCAGACACTAATTATAGCACTTGAAAACCAATTGAGACTCAAGGTTAGAGGTATTATATGTGATAATGGGACTGAATTCAAGAACAAGCTTATGGATGAATTTTGTGCAAACAAAGGAATAAAGAGGGAGTTTAGTATTGCAAGAACACCACAGCAAAATGGTGTTGCAGAGAGGAAGAATAGGACTTTGATTGAAGCAGCAAGAACAATGCTAGCAGATTCCCATCTACCTATTCAATTCTGGGCAGAAGCTGTAAGTACTGCGTGCTATGTACTTAACAGAGTCTCTGTCACCAAACCACAGATGAAGACACCCTATGAATTGCTGATGGGCAATAAACCCAACATTCGTTTTATGAAGCCCTTTGGATGCCCTCTCACTATTTTAAACACCATTGATAATCTGGGGAAGTTTGATAGCAAGTCTGAAGAAGGATACTTATTGGGTTATTGCACTAACAGTAAAGGCTTTAGAGTATACAACAGAGTTTCTAAGAAGATTCAAGATTGCCTTCATGTTGAGTTTTTAGAAGATCAAGACAATGAGAAAGGTAAAGGTCCTGATTAGATGTTTGATCTTGAGGTTTTAACTCCTTCAATGAATTATGTACCTGTTAGAGAAGAAAATCAACCTGTGCACAATGGAGAAGATTTACAATATGTTGTGCATGGAGTTCATATTAGACCGGATGCTGTTCC
This sequence comes from Chrysanthemum seticuspe, assembly GCA_019973895.1. NCBI lineage: Eukaryota > Viridiplantae > Streptophyta > Magnoliopsida > Asterales > Asteraceae > Chrysanthemum > Chrysanthemum seticuspe. The sequence continues at coordinate 194,307,553 of BPTQ01000008.1, forward strand.
TGATGAAGATCCTGTTAGTCCAAAACAAAATACTGATGTTCCCAAGCAAAGTACTGATACTCCAAAACAAAGTACTGTTGCACCACAATCCTCATTATCTGCTGAGGATCAATCTATCCAAGAGGAACTTAATCAGATGCTTCTTCAAGATGTATTAGCACATTCTTACACTGATGAACAAATGAGAGCTTATGAAGAGGCAAAGAAGAAGAACAAGACTGCAGAGTACTCTCACAGTACTTTGGACAGTACTTTCGACCAAAGTACTGCTGCACCTGTTGACAGTACTTTAGATGATTTGGATGATCCTACCATGCCTGGATTGAAGGAAACTGATGATGAGTTTGCAGATGAAGGGATTTTTTCAGATTCGAATGAAGATGTTGATTTAACTAACTTGGATGATGCATATGGAGTTCCACAGTCTCCAATCTTAAGAATTAATAAGAATCATCCTACTGATCAAATCATTGGTCCTTCTACTTCTGGCGTGATGACAAGACACAGAGCTAAGATTTTTTCTAAACCTTATAATGCTTTACTTAGCTTTGTCTACAAACAAAACAGGCTGAATCATAAGGACCATCAAACCTGCCTATTTACTTGTTTTATCTCTCAAGAGGAACCCAAGAACATTGCTCAAGCTTTGACTAAAGAAAGCTGGGTTGAAGCAATGCAGGAAGAACTTCTTCAATTTAAACTTCAAGAAGTTTGGGTTTTATGTGATCTTCCAGATGGGAAGAAAGTTATTGGAACCAGATGGGTTTTCAGAGTCAAAAGAGATGAAAGAGGTAATGTTATCAAGAATAAGGCAAGGTTAGTAGCACAAGGCTACAGACAAGAAGAAGGAGTAGATTATGATGAAGTGTTTTCTCCTGTAGCAAGAATAGAAGCTATTAGGATATTTCTTGCTTTTGCTTCTTATATGGGATTTCAAGTTTACCAGATGGATGTCAAGAGTGCCTTTTTATATGGAAAGATTACAGAAGAAGTATATGTCAAACAACCTCCTGGTTTTGAAGATCCTAAACATCCAAACAAAGTCTACAAGGTGGTTAAGGCTCTTTATGGCCTTCATCAGGCACCTAGAGCTTGGTATGAGAGGCTCTCTACATTCTTATTGCAACATGGATACAGGAGGGGAGGTATTGACAAGACTTAGTTTATCAAGAGAGACAAGAAGGATATCATGTTAGTTCAAGTCTATGTTGATGATATCATCTTTGGGGCTACCAAACAGTCCATGGTTAAGGAGTTTGAGCAGCTGATGCAGCATGAATTTCAAATGAGTTCAATGGGAGAGTTAACATTCTTTTTGGGACTTCAGGTTAAGCAGTCAAAGGAAGGATTTTTTATCAGTCAAGACAAGTATGTTACAGACATACTTAAGAAGTTCAATTTTGATGATATGAAGACTGTTAGTACACCTATTAAATCTATCAATTCATTGGGCAAAGATGAAGATGGCCAACCTGTTGAAGTCAAGTTATACAGATCAATGATTGGCTCTCTTATGTATCTTACTGCATCAAGACCTGATATCATGTTTGCAGTTTGTTTATGTACAAGATATCAAGTCTCACCAAAGATTTCTCACATGAATGCAGTAAAGAGAATCTTCTGTTATTTAAAACAACAACCTAAGTTGGGGTTGTGGTATCCAAAAGAGTCACCTTTTCACTTAGAAGCTTTTTCAGATAGTGATTATGCAGGTGATAACTATGATAGAAGATCAACCACTGGAGGATGCCAATATCTTGGTAGAAGGTTAGTGTCCTTGCAATGTAAGAAACAAACAATTGCAGCAACATCCTCTACTGAAGCTGAATATGTAGCTGCTGCAAGCTGTTGTGGACAAGTTTTGTGGATGCAGAATCAACTCTTGGACTATGGGTTTAATTTTAAGTATACTCCTATCAATATTGATAATGAGAGTACTATCTATATTGTGAAGAATCCAGTTTATCATTCCAAGACCAAGCACATTCAGATTAGGCATCACTTCATCAGAGATTGTTATGAGCACATGCTCATTAATGTTGTTAAGGTTCACACAGATGACAATGTAGTTGACTTACTCACCAAAGGCTTTGATGTTTCAAGATTCAATCATTTGGTGGTGAGTATAGGCATGATTAACTACTGAGCTACATTTAAGGGGAGGACTATAAGGTGTTAGTATAGTTCTATGCATTGTTTGAGGGGAGGATATTAGTGTATACTTAGTTTATACAGAAGAATTTGGAAAAGTACTGTTTTTCCTAAAAGTACTGCTTGGAAAGTACTGCATACGTGGAAAGTACTGTTTGTCTTATTAAAGTATTGTTCCAACGGTTATATTGAGGGGTAATTAATGCTAACGGTAATTTTATTTTGGGCAGTGATTTTTCAAATCTCACCTATAAATAACTACTTTCCGATTTTCCCTCTTATATTAATACCTTGGCATCTTTTCCATATTTCTCTCATTCTTATTCAATTCCAATTCTTATTGTGCTTAACTAATCACCAATGGCGAATCGACCTACTGTTTCAAAGTACATTATGGTGGCCAATATAGACAAGACTGAAGATAATGAGGCGTTTCATGATATTATTGATTATCTCACTGGGTCGCCAATCAGTTATGCTCTTTTAGTGGAGCCGGATATTATTGAACCTTGGATTCAAGAATTTTGGGCTACTGCAAGGGATAATATGGAGAATGAAGAATTTTATATTAGGGCTACAGTTGTTGGAAGAACTGTGAAGATTACTGAAGCATCTATTAGAGAAGATTTGTTGTTTAATGATGACGATGGTGCTATTCGTTTTACTAAGGACTTGATTTGGGAAACTTTTGGACATCTTGGTTATGAAGGGTCTTTAACAGAACAAACTTTTCGGAAACAACTATTTTGTCCTCAATGGAAGTTTTTAATACATGTGTTGTTACATTGTATTAGTGCTAAAAGTACTTCTTGGGAGCAGTTTGGGTCAAATATAGCATCTGCTATGGTGGGATTGGCTACAGATCGTGTTTTTTATTTTTCAAGGCTGATTCTTGATGGCATGCTTTCTCACATCAATCATGGATCCAAATGGTTAATGTATCCCAGGTTTATACAAGCTTTCTTGAACAAACAACTTGCTGATGTACCGAAGCCTACTGATTTACTTCCTGTTATTGTACAACAAGCAAAGATTTTTACTTTTATGGCTAGAAGAAGTGATCTATTCAGAGGTCCAGATATGCCATTAACTACTTCTATGATGGAAGTTGCTCAGGCTGTTAGAGCTGATGTTGAAGGTAATGAAGCCAGTGAAGGTGCTGCACCTGCAAGTACTGCATCTGCAAGTACTGCTTCTCCAGAAGGTACTGCTTCTCCTAGTATTGAGGTTCAAGAAGATGTTGCGGGTTCACCTTCTCCATCTCCACAACGATCTGTTCCTGTTTCTCAATCAGAGGAACATTCACAAATTCAAGGCGATGATCCACATACTATACCTCGTGAAGGTTTAACTTTGGATAATTATGCTTTGACAAGGGAGATAATCAAGTTGCAAAAGACTACTAAGGCTCAAGCCAGGCAGATAAAGAAATTAAAGTTCAAATTTAGAAGGCTAAAAACTTTTGTCTGGCCTTTGGTTAAAGAATTTCGTATCTGGGTGAAATCAAAGAAGAAAGCACAAAGGCAGTCCAAGACAAGTACACACCAAAAGATTCATAAACCATCTTCTGTCAACTTGGGGAGGAATTTAGAAGAACAGAACTTGAAAGAAGATATGGTTAAAGAGAATGAACCTGAAAGTTCTAAAAAGTCTGAAGAAAAGATCATTCAAGATACTGATGAGCAAGTTCAAGTTCAAAGTACTGCTGATGATCAAGGTACTGAACAACAAAGTACTGGTTTTCAAAGTACTTTTAGACAAGAGGTAATAACTCCAAGAGTGTTATATTTTGAAGAGGAAGCTGGTCCTTCTACAACAGTTATACAAGAAGAGGAGGATATTCTCAAACCTATTCATTCTGAAAGTGATGATGAGTTCATTGCTATAATTTTAGGAGATTTATCACAACCAAGAGGTGGTGTTACTATTCGAGAAGTACAAGAAGAAGAACAACAAAGAACTTCTCAACCTGCAATTGATCCTACGGATAAAGGAAAGGGTGTTCTGGTTGAAACTAAGAAGAAAAAGCTTACTTTGGCAGAACTTAGAGAAATTGAAGTTGCTAGGAATGAAGCTGCAGCTAGAAAGGTTCAAGAAGAGTTAAATGCTAAAGATAGAGAAGCTCAGGAAGCTCAAGAAGCTAAGAGTAGAGAAGCAGCTAAGAAGTTACAAGATGAATTAGATGTTGAAGCTGCTGCTGAACCATTACAGTCACCTACTCCTGTTAGATATATGTCAAGAAGACCTAATTTAGCTAAAGAAAGGAATGTAATGATGGCATATTTAAAAAGCAGAGGATATAAAGGATTGCAGAAGCTGAACTATGTTGATATGAAAAGACTATATGATGCTGAAACAGAGGCTTATAAGAAAGATGTTGCAGGCATCAAAGACTTTAGAGAAGAAGCTTCTTGGACTGAAGCAGAGAGAAAGAAAAGTTTGAAAAGAAAAAGGAAATCTGAAGTTACAGATGTTCAGTTCTCAAAGAAAGAAAAAGTTGAATTAAGATCTGAGACTAAGGATGAACTAAGGAATTATCTCAGAGTGGTAGATTTTGAATACTCAAAAGAAGATGATGACATGAAGATGAACAGATCAAAGATTAGTGCTTTTGAAGTTGTGAAATCCAAAGATGGAGATTATATGATTTTTCATAAAGAAGATGAAAGCTTCAAAGTTTTCAATAGGCTATGGGACTTATTGCATATTATAGATAGAGTAGATCTATTCTATTTATATCATGTGGTGAAAGCTTATTTTGAACCTAATCCATTAGAAGGGATTGGTTTAGTTTTACATGGTGATCTCATAACTGCATGGGAAACTGAAGAAGAAAGCACTGATGATATTTGGAAGAATCAAGAAAATTGGGAAATTGTTTGCTGGAGATTCTTTGAAGAGTCTGGAGTTCATGTTTTAGAGCTGGAAAATGGAACAATGATACACATGTTTGCAGAAAGAAGATACCCTCTCACAGTCGAGCTCATGAGAAGAATGCTAGAGCATGGATTGGAAGTAGAAGAGGATAATGAAACTGCTTGCATGGTTATCAACTTGTTTATCAACTGGTCTACCATTGCTGAAGATGATGAAAAACTGGTATGAGACTTAATTGAATAAATTATTTTTGATAAATCAGTACTTTATTCAAAGTACTGCTGAACAGTACTTTAATCAAAGTATTGCTTGCAGTTTTTAACCAGTTAAGTGATTTTTGAATGTAACCTTTTACTAAGTAATAAATTTTTTGAAACAAAGGTTAAGTGAAATAAATGGTTTTTTAGATGGTAACAATAGGTCATCAATTCACCATGGTTACAAAAGGATTGGCTAAACCATGAGCAAACGGCTCTGGTAAAGATATATCAAATCTGTTTTTAGTTGACAACTCACTAATAAGTTGGATGGTAATCAACTCACCATATCAGTAATGTGAAGAGTTGGCTAGCCCACAAGAAAATGGCTTGTGGTAAAGGCTGTGGAAAAATCATTATTGGTAATTAGTTCACCATTAGATAAAAGAACTAACTAGTCCAGAAGGGTACAACTTTTGGTAAAGACAAAACAAATCTGTTGATAGCTGATGATTTGCTAAAAATCATATGGTTATTAGTGTACCATGGTCTTACACACCAAAACATTTGGCTACTCCAGAGATAATGGCTTTGGTAAAGAGATCTAAATCCATTAAAATTTTCAATGATTCACCTCTCACAGGAGTTAACACACCTGGAAGTGATGAGAATAGAATGCAGCTTTAACTGAATTAATGTACAAATTGTCATATGTTGTGGTGTTGCTGAAAAGATAGAGCTTGCTGGATGCTGCTGTGAAAGAATAATTCTAGAGATACTTTGACAAGCACAGACACTACAGAGATACAATCCATAGACTAAGAAACAATTTGTCCTTAAAGATGAAGTTGTTAAAGATATATTTACAAGGGAACTTGAAGTCAAGCAAGTAGAATTCAAGTTAGGGGAGGATTGTTGGGATATGAAAGTGCTGAAGATATGGAAGTACTGTAAGCTGCAAAGTACTGGAAGAAGTCAAAGAGTCAAAGTACTGCTAAAGACAAAGTCAAAGTACTGCACTACGAAGTCAAAGTACTGAAAGAACAAAAGAACTGTTATATTCGTTTATGGAAAGTATTGTAACTCTAGAATATTCTATGTTTAGATTACTTGTCGTACAAGGATACAAATTGTAAACCGACTAGGATATCCTTGAGCCTATAAAAGGACTCCTAGATTGGCATTAGAGGTACGAGTCTATGAGTTTTAGAGTTTACGAATTCACAAGTTATTTAGTGTTTTAGAGAGAAGTTCGATAATCTTAGAGTTGTTTAGAGTATCTGCATAATAAGCAGATTTAGAGTTTATAATAAAAGTTATTCTTCTTAGCTTTGTTAAGTAAATTCCGCGTACTTGATAAAGATTGCTCAGTGTTTCTTTGTTAATAACTTAGGATTTATCCGAGGTTGTTAAACCTTAACAAGCTAGTTAAGTTAGTTTGATTAAAGTATATCGATCCAACATAAACATAAACTCAGATCTTTGAACATAAGAAAACATAATTAAGAGTCTTACAATTCTTGGAATAAGATTACAAATGGTGAAGTAATGATTCCCAAAGTATTGGGGTAGACTTCTTGGTGCTTTGGCCTCTAAGTGTGGAACTTCTGGAACTCCAAACTTTCCTGGACTTCTAAGGACGAATTTGAGAGCTTAAGAGCTTTGTTTGATGATTAGGGAGATTTGTATTGAAGTATGTGTCTCATAAGCTCACAAAAGGCCTCTATTTATACTAGTTCCAAGGCCTAGGGTATTAATTGCTGAACTTGGCCTCCAATGAGTTAGGAAGGGACTAGAATACACCAAGAGAAGGACCTAGAATCGTTTGGATGCAAAGGGGAAACTTAGTAATGAAGATTTGGCAGATACAGGTCTTCCAACTGGATCAGTTACATGACCAACCGATCCGGTTGGTCTTCTACATGGAACCAACCATTTCCGGTTGCGGGCGGCGACCGAACGGTTAGGACGGCGTCTTTGGCACTTTTTGGTCAGTTTCCAACCGATCCGGTTGCAATGGCAACTGATCCGGTTGGATTTTTTGATCTACAAAAAATTGATCTTCTACTTCCGTTGTCTTGTAGAACTTGGTTCTTCAATCGCTATGGTCTTCAAAGGTACTTGAGATACTAATTTGTGCTTGACATGCTTCACTGAAACGGGAATCATCTATTTGTTGAACATTACTTTACTTTTCCTTCCGTTTCCCTAAACTTGTTTATAAACACTAGACAAACATCTTTTGATGCGATTAGGCACTGAAATCACGCAAATATAACAAAATAACATATACAAAAGCACACATAACGCTACTAGAAACATGTACAATTTGAGCGTTATCAATCCATCATCAACACAAGTTTCAAGATGTCTCAACCACCATACTCTAACTATTTTCCTCATGAGTATCCTCAAAAACAACAACAACAACAATTTCAACAATATCCTCAACAAAAATTTCATTCACCATCTCAAATGTACTTTCCTCAAGGAGCACAACCTCTTCCACCTCAAATGCCTCTACCAAACCCTCGTCAACAAGTTCAACATTGTAACTACTTCTAATATCAGTTTCCAGCTAAGTATGCTATGAATGTCACAACGCAAAAGGAACCTTCTTGGTTTGCAAAGATGTGTAAAGCTTTAAGTAGCCAACAATCCATTCATGAAGCTGGATCCCTTGATAGACCTCCAATGCTCACTCCTAGAAACTACGATCAATGGGTGATAAGGTTTTTTAGGTTTTGTGATCTCAAGAAACCACATGGTACATTTTTGAAAAAGGTCATACTTGAAGGTCCTTTTCAGATGCCTACTAACACCATACCCGGAGATCCAAATGCTAATCCACCAAGAGATGATGTTACCAACTTTCTCAGAGTAGATCAACTGACTACTGACCAACTTCTTCACTTAGAAGCTGATGAAATTACAATGCAATATATCCTTTTGGGATTACCCAATCTGATACTTCATAGTGTTGATGCTTAGAAGACTGCCAAAGCTATGTGGGAACACATTCATCTTCTAATGGAAGGCATTGAACTCAATCAAGAAGACATGGAATCAAAAATTTACTTAGCATATGAGAACTTCATGATTGAACCAGGGGAATCATTAGAGTCATACTATCATCGGTTCTCCGACATCATAAATGATTTGGACAAACACAATATCAGTATGCCAAGGATTGCAATCAACACAAAGTTCCTCAGCTACCTTGGTCCTGATTGGGAGAAGTATGTTACATTCATCCGTCAAGCTAAGAATCTTCATCAAGCAACATAAGGATTTTTGTATGACTATTTGAAGCACCATCAAAAGGAAGTAGACAAAGACAGAATTATCCGTGGAGTCCCTGCTTGTTCAACAATCCCGGACAATCAAACTCTTGCTTTGTATACTCAAGCATGTTATCCTTAATTCCCGAACTTGCCAACTGTCTTCACAAATCCACCACAATCAACTACTCAGATTACACCATATGATCCATCACAGCAACAATCACAAGAAACTCAATTGGTTCCATACAACAACAATGATCAAGCACTCTACAGTGAGTCAAATGAGGATGAAGAAGCCTTCGATGCATTGAATCAAGAATTTGTAATGATTGGTAGAGCTTTCAGGAGATTCGCTAACAAATCCAACAATCGCATTCGTACCTCCTCAAACACACAAAATCAAGCTGTTGTTAACAATGGAAGAGTTGAGGTTCAAAACCGTGGAAAGGGTCGTCAGATGGGTAGTGGTCAAGGGTTTAATGTTAATGGAAGGAATAACATGGGTGCTACACAACAACGGGTTCAAATGGTTGATTAGGGAAATGCTCATACTGGGGTTAATGGTCTTCGATGGTACAACTGCAACGAGAAGGGTCATCTGGCTAATGCTTGCCCAAAGCTGAGAACAAGAGGTAACGCTTATCACAAGGAGGCTTTACTCTTGGCTCTCAAATATGAAGCTGGTGGAACACTTACCAACAAGGAACAGAGCTTCATGGCTGATGCAGATTCTGATGATGACATGGAGGACTTTCAAGCTAATGCAGTTGTGATGTTAATGGCGAACATGCAAAATCTCGACATGTGTGACACAGGCCCAGTGTATGACACTAATGGCTTTCTCATGTATCGGATCCTAATATACTTATACATGATCTGATATCTCCGCCTACATCTGCATCCAACGAGGCTCAGAGTGTTCAACATGAGCCTTCTACATCTCATTACGATGACAATCAAATGGATCATGTAGTTACATTTGACGATCAAAATGATCTTATGGTTAATATTGATAATCAAGTTGACTCCGTGCTTATATTTGAGGATCTAAGTAATGAATATGTGGAGCCTCAAGTTGAACAAAACGAACCTCTGTCTAATCCAGATTTAGAACTCATGACCTTATGTCAGACCACCCTATCTAAATTGGAAAAATGCAATGAGATTAATAAGAAACTGCAAGATAAATTGCACTGCTAACTAAGGATAATGAATGCTATAAGTTTCAACTCAACATTTTTGAAACTGAAGAGAAACGTGAACAAAGTTTTGAATTCGCTTTTGAAAAATCATACCAAAATGAAAAATCTTTGGAAATACAGATACGTGATCTAGTTGAATCCAAGAATGTATTTCTTTCTCAAATAGAACAACAAAAATTTGATCATAAACAACAAGTTAACACTCTCACTTCGGAAACTCAAAAGTCCAATTCTGAGTTGTTAACATGTCAAAAACAGTTTTCTGAATACAAAAAACATTCGAGGAGACAAATAGATCAGTATCTTGATGAAATTGTCGATTTAAAAAAAAATCAAACAGTTTCGAAATGTTGTCTATTAACATGGTGAGTCAATCACGACAATTCAAAAGTTTTCCTCTAATCCAAATCCGGATGGCTATAGACCAATTCTTGCTGATTACAAACCAAGTTTTTCACATAGAGCATTCAAACCAAATCCTCAAGTTTACAGTGCATAACATAGAATTGATGATTCAATTATGAGTGTTGTTGAATATAATCATGATGAGGAATCAGATGCTGATGCTGACAGTCGATTAAAAATGGAAACGTTGAATTTAACACACCATTCGATTACTCAAAAATCATACCTTTCGTTAAACAACAGGATAACACTAACATACCTTGGGTTATCACACCAATTCCTGAGTCCTCTTCTGACGATGGTCCCCGACACAATGTTGCACAAATTAATGGTCCTTTACCTTCCTTCAGTGAAATAAAATCATTACCCGAACGATGTCAAGTTCTTAAATATTTTGATACATTCATGTCTGACATCAAAATTTTGGAACATGAAATTGAAGTTAATTCTGAAATAAAAGCTAAACATTTTCAATCGCCACATGCACGAAATCAAAGAGATATTTTTCAGAAAAGGCTTTTACCCCATGTCCGAAATTTAAAAATGTGTGCAATATATTGGGAAAGGGATCTTCAGAAGGAGATTGGACTTATGAAAACAGTTTTCTAGAAAACAGAAACATCGATTTCAAATACTAAACAAAAAAAGAAAATATTAAGAAATCATGTTGATCGACTCTTGGAAGATGTTATCTGTGCTGATACCATATATGTTGTGTTGTTACATACTGTTGCATATGCATTTGATTATATTGCGGCTGATTCTGTTGACTCCGTTGATAATGTTGAGAATATCAATAATGTGCCTCAAATCAAGTCCTTGAAAATTGAAAATGAGTGTTTGTTAAATGAACTTTCGAATGCAAAACGTCGTCTTCAATGATGTCAAAAAGATTGTGAAAATTAAGAACTTGCTTTGCAAAACAAAATCAACCAGTTGTGTGCAATATCTTTTGATCCAAGACTTGAACAACTAGATGATGAAAACGTGTCTTTAAAATGTCAAATTTGAAAATATGAACAAGAAATTACCAATGTCAAATTTGAATATGGTGTCATATTTTATTTGCTAAAATGGACTTGTGCTAAAGCATCACAAGAACTTGATAATCATCTTGCATACACTAAAGAGGTCTTAAACGTTAGTGGAAACATTCGCTCTGAAAATCAAGATTTGTTGCACACTATAATTGAGTTGAAAGAGAGGTTAGGGAAGTATGAACAAGATAAGTCTAGAAACACAAATGTTCTTGCACCTGAAATGTTTAAAATTGACACTAGAACGCCTAATGACAAACCACAAGATACTAATGTACTTCCTTCCACTTCTACAAGAGTAGTTGCCTCTAATCCTAACGTTAGAACTTCACAGCTTAAGAGCAAAAATAGGAAGAATAGGGAGTTGCAACGTAAGAGAAGAACAATAAAGACCTCTAAAGTAGAAGAACACCTTAGGACTTTGAATAAAACTCATGTTGCACCCACTTTAGATATTGCGTTATACAAATGTAATAGAAAAAGTGATGTAATGAATGCTGAATCTTTAAGTACTTTGAATGTTTTGTTTGAAGCATCTTGTGTTGGTTGTCGTAAAAGCATGTTTTCTGGTTGTCATGATAAATGTGTTGCTAAGTCTATCTTATCTTGTAAGCGAAAACATAGAAATCGAACTACCTCAAGGCTCACTAATGCTTCTAAGTCTGTGCTAGGTAAACCGCCTTCTAGTGTTTTTGCAACTATGATTGATGTACCCATAGAACCCACTTCACCTCCTGGGAAGAAAATATCACCTAGTGCATTCACTAAGACCAAAGCACAAACTAGTTGGACTTGGCAAAGATGGTTACTGATAACGCTACACGCGTCGTTCGGGGTCAAGGAAACTTCCTTTTCTTCGAGCAAGTTTTATAACACCCTAGGCAGTGAACCTAATCGTTGTAGTGTAGTAATTAGGGTAAGCCACGGGTATTGATATCGTTCTATAGGGGAATAGGAATGCTAGTAGGGAGTTACTACGCTAAGGTTAAGGTTGAGGAAGATTATTTTTTATCTTTTTATATTTTATGAAAATGGAAAAGTACGAATCTCGGGTATTGCATTTGGGGGGTTGGTATTTCTACCGATTACTCTACTATTATCTAATTATCTAAACTAAGGTTGTGGGAGTCTATGTCTAATTAATGTGTGCTCGTATGATAGTTTAAAGATGTGTTTACTTAGTTTGTATTACTCCTTAATTATCTCCTATTGATGGTTGAGTGTCACGTCTTATTCCTAGTTGCGTTGTGTTTCTAAAGTTGTAGGGTATGCGTTTCTCCCTAACTCTTTGAAATTACCAAAGGGTCTTGTCTACAAATCCACGTAGAGATTATAGACTCCTACTCTAAGGCACTCTTCGGATGTTTTAGCCTACAATCACTCAGGTAATCATACTCTAAGGTTCACAAAGATGAATCAAGCATTAAGTACACAACGAATGACCTATCGCATTACTAGATCATCAGTCAACTAAGATAAGAAACAACCAATCAATATTCAATAATTAAGTTTCATACTTCCTAAGCAAACACACAAATAAATTAGCCGGACATGGAGAACATGCAAGCATACACACAAATAATCAAAGACATAATTGAATTAATGAAGCAAAGACTTATCTTGGTGTAAGATAGGGTTAAAAACCCTAAAATACTGTACAAGACACCTTAGGTTCGGTTTTAGGTTTTTACTCCAAAGACTCTCCACACAAAGACTGAAAAATTCGGATTCTATATATAAGATTACAATTGCGACGGCGTCACCTTATGTTTAGTGACGCCGTCGTGTCGCCGCCATTAGGGTTTCGTCTTGGCCACGTTAACCTTGCGACGGCGTCACCTTATGTCCGTGACGCCGTCCTCTTCAGCTTCTGACGTCGTCTGGATCGCATCTAGGCCGTCTGAGTAGCGACGGCCTACTCTTTCACAACTAGACGCCGTCTCTTGAAAACACGAGTTTTGCGTTCTGACCCGTCACAATAATTCTCCGACGGCGTCGCAAATAGAACCTGACGCCGTCGCCTTCTACATTCAGCGACTGTGAGTGTCTGATTTCGACTTTGGCCATTTTCTTCATATATTCGCGCCTTTCTGTCCAAATAAGTGTCATTCCAGCATTTTGCCTTCACGAGACCTAAAAAGTGAAAAGGAACGATATTAAGCAATAACGGATACAAAAGTGATCAAATAAGGACTTAAACGACCCCTCAAAATGGTACCTTTTAAAACCTTATCAAATATCCCTACACTTGTTATTTGCTTGTCCTCAAGCAAATGTGCTTTTAGCCAATTAATTTATAAGTTAGGGGTCATTCAGCATTAATTCAAAACGGTCCACAACACATATAAGCCCCGCAAAAGTCATAACAAGCACGGAAATTACATACTAGCACGTCACATGGGGTGTTTGGATACTCACATCTCTCTCAGGTGTATAAATGAAATATAACAATATAGGAAATGGAAGATAAACACTCATTAACCGGTCCTAGTACATAGATTACCATAGGCTTGAGAATAGATCAAACCTCCATCGCTTTGGCGTAAGCACCTAGGAAAGACTATCAAAGAGGTCTTTAAAGGGTTGTAACGTTAGGCTTACGGTAGGGAAATAAGGGTTTGGTGGGATAGGCTATATAGTGGTGGTAAGTCAAAAATCTTTATGTTAACTGCATATGAAGAATGGCGTTGCTAAGCCAAGACTCGACACTCTAAACTCTAGATAACTGAAATAAACAAACATAAATTAAAAGATAAATGTAGGATGGAAGCCCGTATGTTTTTTTTTTTTTTTTTTTTTTTTATCACTCTATTTTTTTTTCTTTTCTCTTTTTCTAATTTTTTTTTCGATTTTTTTTTTTTTTTTTTTTTTTTTTTTTTTTTTTCGTACACTTTTACTCTACCATCCTCTAAGATAACATCAAAATACTAGGGATTTATAAGCATATCCCTACACTTGAGTTTTTATTACTCTAATACTAATTTGACCCGAATCGAAAAGATCAAAACACTTGGGGTACATTATTACGTAAACAAAGGGAATTTGAATTTAACGTTCCCTTCCCGTCATTTCATAAACTTTAACTTTTCCCATGAATCCCAATCATCCCAAAACTGTATACAAAGGATATGACTCGACTTAGCAACTTATGCAAGCAACTAGATAATTGAACTAAGGGTTTAGGGTGATAACAAACATTTGCACTAAAAGTGAGTGCATAAGGGGTAGGCTAAGGCGATTTGGGTGTATATTTGGGGGTGGGGTGTAAACAATGCTCTTCATTGATATTCCGGAAAAACCGAAATATCACGAGAACCACGAAAAGGATAGGCTCTGAGGGGTTAACTAGGGGTATCGTGTACTAAAGATGAGTACAACGCAAAGGGTGTGGGGGAATTACTCAACCAAAGTGGAAGAAGTAATTATATTACAGGTATCAAACAAGGGTTTATCCTAATGCCTCTTATCATTTAGTTATTCCTAACTACACAAGTGTAGCCTCACTTGCGATCTCGGAATGCATCACAAAACAAGTTCTAGAATCTAATATACTACCGGTTCACACTCTAAGCATTAAAGATGAATGCTTTAATTCCTACTAATCTAAGGGCGATCCTCACATTTTGGGTGGAATTTGGGTGGTAAGGGTTTTTGTGCTAGTCATGCAACTTCCTATCCGTGAGACGCTTTTGTTAAGACTAATGGCCCACTCCTATATGTCATAAAAAATTTTAAATTTGGTGCCAAAATTACCCTAACCGACATTTCTCATGGTTTATTACACAATCACAATTGGACAAAGCAAATAGTCAAGGATAAGCATAGTTTCAAAGTTCCCGTTTTATTTTCCCTCCCTACATTTAAACTGAACATTGTCCCCAATGTTCCCCGAAAGTATCAAAGATATGATAAAAGAAGGTAATTAAAAACGAAAGAAACTAATACTCCCCTGATTAGCTCGGTAGGATCCGTGTAAAGTGGTGGTTAAATTCTTTTCAAGAAGAATTATTGCGTGAAAAGCTCCTTCCAATCTTATGTAACTTCTTCTTGACAAACTAAACCTGCACACTTGAAGAAAACAAACGAAACCTTCGCGTAAAATCGGCGGTAATAATATATATAAGACTCGATTTAAACTAGGATATAATGCTTGTGGAATGAATGTTTACAGAATTTCTAAGAAAATTAAGACCTGGAAAATTCCAAAAATTTATAAGTAGCTCAGAAAACGAGAAAAAGTAATCTGATGTTTTTACTCCTTCCTGACGCCGTCAGGTTGCAATCCTGACGCCGTCAGGTTATCCTGACAAAAACTGGTCTGCGATTTTCTGAAAAAAATTTCTGGAAAATTTACATCTTTAGAATCTGGAAACATTTCTGCAAAACATTCATTATGACTCGATACAAGCATTTGACTCGAACAAACAAACATATATATCTTTTAATTAATTGTTATTCTCATGTTTACGTTTCTTTTGAAAACGTGTGTAATCCTCCCTACACTTATCCCTTATGTAAAATACCTTTATATGTAATTAAGACGAAGTTAAAAACAAAATAAAGCATTTTTACAAATTTAAACATGAGGATAAACAATTAATAAAAGATATATGACACTAACAAGCAAACAATTAAGCATGGGTTGCCTCCCACGAAGCGCTTTTCTTTATTAAAGAGTCTTGTAGCTAGACTCGTAGTCGTGCTCCTACGTACCGATATACGTAAGTCTATCCTCAACAATGTCGTAAGGATCAAACTTATCATTCAAGTTCCTAGTAGTACGTTCGGTTAAATATGCCTTTTCAAACATCTCACCATCGGGATCATAGATTTGTATCCTAATGTGCCACCTTCCATTACCATCACTAGGCGGTCTATTCCAATTCCACATGTGTTCGGATTTCTCAACTATCCACTTATTCATGACAAGGTTAACGGGCAAGCTTCCTAGGAACTCGGTCATCTTCCTAAATACTAAGGCGTCCTCGAACGGGTTCACTTCTATATCCCTAGCCAATTCTTGTTCTTGGAAAGTTGCTGCACTAGTAAAGGCCTTATCTAGGTAAAAAGGTCTTTGGGGGCCTATGATGTTCTTCTCAATCCAAGGTCCATATCGAGAAGGCTCTCTATCCAACCCTATCTCTTGTGGGATTTCCTCATCCTTATAGTATGTATGTTTTTTAACATCGTAAACGGACCTAGCACTCCCCTCTCCTACCACTATTTTGGACATCTTACAATCGATGATGGCACTAGCGGTAGCTAAAAATCCTCTTCCAACTAGTAATGGGCATGTCGGGTCCTTATTCATGTCGAGTACATGAAAGTCGGCCAAAAGAGTCAACTCTCCTACATGTACTACCATGTCCTTTATTATTCCAACCGGACGTGCTATACTACCGTCCGCTAATCCTAAGATAGTTTCCGTTGGTTCAATTTTACCTAGGTTGAGGCTTCTATGAAGGGACAACGGAACGAGATTGATGCATGATCCTAAATCGGCTAAAGCATCGAGTGGCTTGGAAGTTCCAAGTCTACACGGAAGAGTGAATAGCCCGGGATCATCTAACTTCTTAGGTAAGTTGTTTCGCACAAAGGCGGACCCATGTTTCCCAAGCCTAAGTTCTAACTCATATTTTTCTTTTAAAGCATTATAATAAGGTGCATGAGCTAAGACTTCAAGAATTGGTTTTTCTTGATAGAGTTCCTTGTACTCCTCCTCTAAACTAGGTTTGGATTCTTGGCTAACAGGTTTCTCAGGAGTAGGCTTTACCAAAGGTGCCGGGCCTTGGTATCTTTTGGATGACTTGGAACCCTTTTTGATAGCATTTACCGAATGAACCGTTGGGTGAGAGGGACATGGATGTGCACTTTCCCATGATGAACTGGAATGTGAAGTTGATGCAATCGAATTCACTTTTGGGTTCTTAATGGTATCACTTGGGAGTGCTCCAACTTCCCGCTCATTGAAGGCTTTTAAGAGGGCATCAAGCTTGGTTGTCATCTCGCTCTGTTTTTGCTTAAAATCGGCTTCAAGCTTATTCAATCGAGTTTCTTGGGATGACAAAAATCTAGATGCAATTGCTTCAATATTAGTGGGGTTCCCGGTATTAGCAGAATTGAACCTATTAGGCGAACTAGATGAGCTTTGGGGTGTGCTTGAGTTTTGGTTCCACTTAAGATTAGGGTGATTTCTCCATGAGGGGTTGTATGAGTTTCCTAAGTTGTTTTGTTCAGGTTTGAAAGTGTACCACTTATCTCCCGCTCCGTCGGTACGTATGGAGGCGTAGTCCGCAAAAGCTTGTTCGGAGAGCCTTGAGCAATCACGAGTGTCATGGGGACCACTGCATAACTCACAAGGTAGAGTGATTTGATTCACTTGTCGTGAAGACTTAGGATTTTTGTAGGAACTCATGAGGAATTTAACTTGATCTTCAAGTTCGATCATCCTACGGTCGGGAGGAGGCAAGGAGATTGCCTTGACGGTTTTGGGCAGCTCACGGGGGTCATCCCAACTTTCGTTGTCATAGAGGGCAAGGTCCTCTATTATTTCCCATGATTCTTCTGCGGTGAGATCACTAAGTTTTCCACCGGCCGCTTGGTCAATGGATCGCTTAGTGGGAAAGTTGACATGATCATAAAAGATTTGGACTTGGAGCCAAAGATCAATGCCGTGATGAGGGACTTTATGAAGTAAGTCCTTGAATCGGGTCCATGCTTCGTAGAGAGATTCACCTTGACGTTGTTGGAACATCAAGATGTCATTCCTAAGCTTAGTGGTTCTCCCCGGTGGGAAAAATTGAGCAAGGAAGCGAGAAGTAAGATCATCCCAACTTGAGATGGAGCCGGCGGGAAGTCGCTCAAGCCAATTACTAGCTTGGTCCCGTAGAGAGAATTGGAAGAGACGCAGGCGCGTGGTCTCCCGAGTAGTAGCATCAAGGTCGATGGAATCGACGATTTTGAGGAAATCCCTCAGATGCTGATTTGGATCTTCGGAACGAAGTCCATGGAATGCACATCCGTTTTGCACCAACCGGATGGTGTCGGATCGCAGGGCCGTAGTTTGGGCTTGGTCGGGAAGCTCAATGGTGTTCCTATAGCCTAAGTGGCTTGGTCTCGAGTATTCACCAAGAGTACGGGCTCTTGGCGGGTCATTTGGTGGTATGTTGATGAATGGTAGTGGGTTATCACCTTCCATGATGAAAAGTGATGGAATTACTAACAAAGGTTACGAAGAAGGGGGATAGACTAAGAGAAATCTAAAAATGAGAAAAAAGTTTACATGATAGGAATCAAGCAAAGAAACCTAAACGAGGTGGACTACTAACTAGCTATTCTATTCCCCGGCAGCGGCGCCAAAAACTTGATAACGCTACACGCGTCGTTCGGGGTCAAGGAAACTTCCTTTTCTTCGAGCAAGTTTTATAACACCCTAGGCAGTGAACCTAATCGTTGTAGTGTAGTAATTAGGGTAAGCCACGGGTATTGATATCGTTCTCTAGGGGAATAGGAATGCTAGTAGGGAGTTACTACGCTAAGGTTAAGGTTGAGGAAGATTATTTTTTATCTTTTTATATTTTATGAAAATGGAAAAGTACGAATCTCGGGTATTGCATTTGGGGGGTTGGTATTTCTACCGATTACTCTACTATTATCTAATTATCTAAACTAAGGTTGTGGGAGTCTATGTCTAATTAATGTGTGCTCGTATGATAGTTTAAAGATGTGTTTACTTAGTTTGTATTACTCCTTAATTATCTCCTATTGATGGTTGAGTGTCACGTCTTATTCCTAGTTGCGTTGTGTTTCTAAAGTTGTAGGGTATGCGTTTCTCCCTAACTCTTTGAAATTACCAAAGGGTCTTGTCTACAAATCCACGTAGAGATTATAGACTCCTACTCTAAGGCACTCTTCGGATGTTTTAGCCTACAATCACTCAGGTAATCATACTCTAAGGTTCACAAAGATGAATCAAGCATTAAGTACACAACGAATGACCTATCGCATTACTAGATCATCAGTCAACTAAGATAAGAAACAACCAATCAATATTCAATAATTAAGTTTCATACTTCCTAAGCAAACACACAAATAAATTAGCCGGACATGGAGAACATGCAAGCATACACACAAATAATCAAAGACATAATTGAATTAATGAAGCAAAGACTTATCTTGGTGTAAGATAGGGTTAAAAACCCTAAAATACTGTACAAGAGACCTTAGGTTCGGTTTTAGGTTTTTACTCCAAAGACTCTCCACACAAAGACTGAAAAATTCGGATTCTATATATAAGATTACAATTGCGACGGCGTCACCTTATGTTTAGTGACGCCGTCGTGTCGCCGCCATTAGGGTTTCGTCTTGGCCACGTTAACCTTGCGACGGCGTCACCTTATGTCCGTGACGCCGTCCTCTTCAGCTTCTGACGTCGTCTGGATCGCATCTAGGCCGTCTGAGTAGCGACGGCCTACTCTTTCACAACTAGACGCCGTCTCTTGAAAACACGAGTTTTGCGTTCTGACCCGTCACAATAATTCTCCGACGGCGTCGCAAATAGAACCTGACGCCGTCGCCTTCTACATTCAGCGACTGTGAGTGTCTGATTTCGACTTTGGCCATTTTCTTCATATATTCGCGCCTTTCTGTCCAAATAAGTGTCATTCCAGCATTTTGCCTTCACGAGACCTAAAAAGTGAAAAGGAACGATATTAAGCAATAACGGATACAAAAGTGATCAAATAAGGACTTAAACGACCCCTCAAAATGGTACCTTTTAAAACCTTATCAAATATCCCTACACTTGTTATTTGCTTGTCCTCAAGCAAATGTGCTTTTAGCCAATTAATTTATAAGTTAGGGGTCATTCAGCATTAATTCAAAACGGTCCACAACACATATAAGCCCCGCAAAAGTCATAACAAGCACGGAAATTACATACTAGCACGTCACATGGGGTGTTTGGATACTCACATCTCTCTCAGGTGTATAAATGAAATATAACAATATAGGAAATGGAAGATAA
The DNA here is from genome assembly GCA_019973895.1 of Chrysanthemum seticuspe. Lineage (NCBI taxonomy): Eukaryota > Viridiplantae > Streptophyta > Magnoliopsida > Asterales > Asteraceae > Chrysanthemum > Chrysanthemum seticuspe. Next base: position 194,327,731 of record BPTQ01000008.1, read on the forward strand.
ACACTCATTAACCGGTCCTAGTACATAGATTACCATAGGCTTGAGAATAGATCAAACCTCCATCGCTTTGGCGTAAGCACCTAGGAAAGACTATCAAAGAGGTCTTTAAAGGGTTGTAACGTTAGGCTTACGGTAGGGAAATAAGGGTTTGGTGGGATAGGCTATATAGTGGTGGTAAGTCAAAAATCTTTATGTTAACTGCATATGAAGAATGGCGTTGCTAAGCCAAGACTCGACACTCTAAACTCTAGATAACTGAAATAAACAAACATAAATTAAAAGATAAATGTAGGATGGAAGCCCGTATGTTTTTTTTTTTTTTTTTTTTTTATCACTCTATTTTTTTTCTTTTCTCTTTTTCTAATTTTTTTTTCGATTTTTTTTTTTTTTTTTTTTTTTTTTTTTTTTTTTTTTCGTACACTTTTACTCTACCATCCTCTAAGATAACATCAAAATACTAGGGATTTATAAGCATATCCCTACACTTGAGTTTTTATTACTCTAATACTAATTTGACCCGAATCGAAAAGATCAAAACACTTGGGGTACATTATTACGTAAACAAAGGGAATTTGAATTTAACGTTCCCTTCCCGTCATTTCATAAACTTTAACTTTTCCCATGAATCCCAATCATCCCAAAACTGTATACAAAGGATATGACTCGACTTAGCAACTTATGCAAGCAACTAGATAATTGAACTAAGGGTTTAGGGTGATAACAAACATTTGCACTAAAAGTGAGTGCATAAGGGGTAGGCTAAGGCGATTTGGGTGTATATTTGGGGGTGGGGTGTAAACAATGCTCTTCATTGATATTCCGGAAAAACCGAAATATCACGAGAACCGCGAAAAGGATAGGCTCTGAGGGGTTAACTAGGGGTATCGTGTACTAAAGATGAGTACAACGCACAGGGTGTGGGGGAATTACTCAACCAAAGTGGAAGAAGTAATTATATTACAGGTATCAAACAAGGGTTTATCCTAATGCCTCTTATCATTTAGTTATTCCTAACTACACAAGTGTAGCCTCACTTGCGATCTCGGAATGCATCACAAAACAAGTTCTAGAATCTAATATACTACCGGTTCACACTCTAAGCATTAAAGATGAATGCTTTAATTCCTACTAATCTAAGGGCGATCCTCACATTTTGGGTGGAATTTGGGTGGTAAGGGTTTTTGTGCTAGTCATATCAACTTCCTATCCGTGAGACGCTTTTGTTAAGACTAATGGCCCACTCCTATATGTCATAAAAATTTTAAATTTGGTGCCAAAATTACCCTAACCGACATTTCTCATGGTTTATTACACAATCACAATTGGACAAAGCAAATAGTCAAGGATAAGCATAGTTTCAAAGTTCCCGTTTTATTTTCCCTCCCTACATTTAAACTGAACATTGTCCCCAATGTTCCCCGAAAGTATCAAAGATATGATAAAAGAAGGTAATTAAAAACGAAAGAAACTAATACTCCCCTGATTAGCTCGGTAGGATCCGTGTAAAGTGGTGGTTAAATTCTTTTCAAGAAGAATTATTGCGTGAAAAGCTCCTTCCAATCTTATGTAACTTCTTCTTGACAAACTAAACCTGCACACTTGAAGAAAACAAACGAAACCTTCGCGTAAAATCGGCGGTAATAATATATATAAGACTCGATTTAAACTAGGATATAATGCTTGTGGAATGAATGTTTACAGAATTTCTAAGAAAATTAAGACCTGGAAAATTCCAAAAATTTATAAGTAGCTCAGAAAACGAGAAAAAGTAATCTGATGTTTTTACTCCTTCCTGACGCCGTCAGGTTGCAATCCTGACGCCGTCAGGTTATCCTGACAAAAACTGGTCTGCGATTTTCTGAAAAAATTTCTGGAAAATTTACATCTTTAGAATCTGGAAACATTTCTGCAAAACATTCATTATGACTCGATACAAGCATTTGACTCGAACAAACAAACATATATATCTTTTAATTAATTGTTATTCTCATGTTTACGTTTCTTTTGAAAACGTGTGTAATCCTCCCTACACTTATCCCTTATGTAAAATACCTTTATATGTAATTAAGACGAAGTTAAAAACAAAATAAAGCATTTTTACAAATTTAAACATGAGGATAAACAATTAATAAAAGATATATGACACTAACAAGCAAACAATTAAGCATGGGTTGCCTCCCACGAAGCGCTTTTCTTTATTAAAGAGTCTTGTAGCTAGACTCGTAGTCGTGCTCCTACGTACCGATATACGTAAGTCTATCCTCAACAATGTCGTAAGGATCAAACTTATCATTCAAGTTCCTAGTAGTACGTTCGGTTAAATATGCCTTTTCAAACATCTCACCATCGGGATCATAGATTTGTATCCTAATGTGCCACCTTCCATTACCATCACTAGGCGGTCTATTCCAATTCCACATGTGTTCGGATTTCTCAACTATCCACTTATTCATGACAAGGTTAACGGGCAAGCTTCCTAGGAACTCGGTCATCTTCCTAAATACTAAGGCGTCCTCGAACGGGTTCACTTCTATATCCCTAGCCAATTCTTGTTCTTGGAAAGTTGCTGCACTAGTAAAGGCCTTATCTAGGTAAAAAGGTCTTTGGGGGCCTATGATGTTCTTCTCAATCCAAGGTCCATATCGAGAAGGCTCTCTATCCAACCCTATCTCTTGTGGGATTTCCTCATCCTTATAGTATGTATGTTTTTTAACATCGTAAACGGACCTAGCACTCCCCTCTCCTACCACTATTTTGGACATCTTACAATCGATGATGGCACTAGCGGTAGCTAAAAATCCTCTTCCAACTAGTAATGGGCATGTCGGGTCCTTATTCATGTCGAGTACATGAAAGTCGGCCAAAAGAGTCAACTCTCCTACATGTACTACCATGTCCTTTATTATTCCAACCGGACGTGCTATACTACCGTCCGCTAATCCTAAGATAGTTTCCGTTGGTTCAATTTTACCTAGGTTGAGGCTTCTATGAAGGGACAACGGAACGAGATTGATGCATGATCCTAAATCGGCTAAAGCATCGAGTGGCTTGGAAGTTCCAAGTCTACACGGAAGAGTGAATAGCCCGGGATCATCTAACTTCTTAGGTAAGTTGTTTCGCACAAAGGCGGACCCATGTTTCCCAAGCCTAAGTTCTAACTCATATTTTTCTTTTAAAGCATTATAATAAGGTGCATGAGCTAAGACTTCAAGAATTGGTTTTTCTTGATAGAGTTCCTTGTACTCCTCCTCTAAACTAGGTTTGGATTCTTGGCTAACAGGTTTCTCAGGAGTAGGCTTTACCAAAGGTGCCGGGCCTTGGTATCTTTTGGATGACTTGGAACCCTTTTTGATAGCATTTACCGAATGAACCGTTGGGTGAGAGGGACATGGATGTGCACTTTCCCATGATGAACTGGAATGTGAAGTTGATGCAATCGAATTCACTTTTAGGTTCTTAATGGTATCACTTGGGAGTGCTCCAACTTCCCGCTCATTGAAGGCTTTTAAGAGGGCATCAAGCTTGGTTGTCATCTCGCTCTGTTTTTGCTTAAAATCGGCTTCAAGCTTATTCAATCGAGTTTCTTGGGATGACAAAAATCTAGATGCAATTGCTTCAATATTAGTGGGGTTCCCGGTATTAGCAGAATTGAACCTATTAGGCGAACTAGATGAGCTTTGGGGTGTGCTTGAGTTTTGGTTCCACTTAAGATTAGGGTGATTTCTCCATGAGGGGTTGTATGAGTTTCCTAAGTTGTTTTGTTCAGGTTTGAAAGTGTACCACTTATCTCCCGCTCCGTCGGTACGTATGGAGGCGTAGTCCGCAAAAGCTTGTTCGGAGAGCCTTGAGCAATCACGAGTGTCATGGGGACCACTGCATAACTCACAAGGTAGAGTGATTTGATTCACTTGTCGTGAAGACTTAGGATTTTTGTAGGAACTCATGAGGAATTTAACTTGATCTTCAAGTTCGATCATCCTACGGTCGGGAGGAGGCAAGGAGATTGCCTTGACGGTTTTGGGCAGCTCACGGGGGTCATCCCAACTTTCGTTGTCATAGAGGGCAAGGTCCTCTATTATTTCCCATGATTCTTCTGCGGTGAGATCACTAAGTTTTCCACCGGCCGCTTGGTCAATGGATCGCTTAGTGGGAAAGTTGACATGATCATAAAAGATTTGGACTTGGAGCCAAAGATCAATGCCGTGATGAGGGACTTTATGAAGTAAGTCCTTGAATCGGGTCCATGCTTCGTAGAGAGATTCACCTTGACGTTGTTGGAACATCAAGATGTCATTCCTAAGCTTAGTGGTTCTCCCCGGTGGGAAAAATTGAGCAAGGAAGCGAGAAGTAAGATCATCCCAACTTGAGATGGAGCCGGCGGGAAGTCGCTCAAGCCAATTACTAGCTTGGTCCCGTAGAGAGAATTGGAAGAGACGCAGGCGCGTGGTCTCCCGAGTAGTAGCATCAAGGTCGATGGAATCGACGATTTTGAGGAAATCCCTCAGATGCTGATTTGGATCTTCGGAACGAAGTCCATGGAATGCACATCCGTTTTGCACCAACCGGATGGTGTCGGATCGCAGGGCCGTAGTTTGGGCTTGGTCGGGAAGCTCAATGGTGTTCCTATAGCCTAAGTGGCTTGGTCTCGAGTATTCACCAAGAGTACGGGCTCTTGGCGGGTCATTTGGTGGTATGTTGATGAATGGTAGTGGGTTATCACCTTCCATGATGAAAAGTGATGGAATTACTAACAAAGGTTACGAAGAAGGGGGATAGACTAAGAGAAATCTAAAAATGAGAAAAAATTTTACATGATAGGAATCAAGCAAAGAAACCTAAACGAGGTGGACTACTAACTAGCTATTCTATTCCCCGGCAGCGGCGCCAAAAACTTGATAACGCTACACGCGTCGTTCGGGGTCAAGGAAACTTCCTTTTCTTCGAGCAAGTTTTATAACACCCTAGGCAGTGAACCTAATCGTTGTAGTGTAGTAATTAGGGTAAGCCACGGGTATTGATATCGTTCTCTAGGGGAATAGGAATGCTAGTAGGGAGTTACTACGCTAAGGTTAAGGTTGAGGAAGATTATTTTTTATCTTATTATATTTTATGAAAATGGAAAAGTACGAATCTCGGGTATTGCATTTGGGGGGTTGGTATTTCTACCGATTACTCTACTATTATCTAATTATCTAAACTAAGGTTGTGGGAGTCTATGTCTAATTAATGTGTGCTCGTATGATAGTTTAAAGATGTGTTTACTTAGTTTGTATTACTCCTTAATTATCTCCTATTGATGGTTGAGTGTCACGTCTTATTCCTAGTTGCGTTGTGTTTCTAAAGTTGTAGGGTATGCGTTTCTCCCTAACTCTTTGAACTTACCAAAGGGTCTTGTCTACAAATCCACGTAGAGATTATAGACTCCTACTCTAAGGCACTCTTCAGATGTTTTAGCCTACAATCACTCAGGTAATCATACTCTAAGGTTCACAAAGATGAATCAAGCATTAAGTACACAACGAATGACCTATCGCATTACTAGATCATCAGTCAACTAAGATAAGAAACAACCAATCAATATTCAATAATTAAGTTTCATACTTCCTAAGCAAACACACAAATAAATTAGCCGGACATGGAGAACATGCAAGCATACACACAAATAATCAAAGACATAATTGAATTAATGAAGCAAAGACTTATCTTAGTGTAAGATAGGGTTAAAAACCCTAAAATACTGTACAAGACACCTTAGGTTCGGTTTTAGGTTTTTACTCCAAAGACTCTCCACACAAAGACTGAAAAATTCGGATTCTATATATAAGATTACAATTGCGACGGCGTCACCTTATGTTTAGTGACGCCGTCGTGTCGCCGCCATTAGGGTTTCGTCTTGGCCACGTTAACCTTGCGACGGCGTCACCTTATGTCCGTGACGCCGTCCTCTTCAGCTTCTGACGTCGTCTGGATCGCATCTAGGCCGTCTGAGTAGCGACGGCCTACTCTTTCACAACTAGACGCCGTCTCTTGAAAACACGAGTTTTGCGTTCTGACCCGTCACAATAATTCTCCGACGGCGTCGCAAATAGAACCTGACGCCGTCGCCTTCTACATTCAGCGACTGTGAGTGTCTGATTTCGACTTTGGCCATTTTCTTCATATATTCGCGCCTTTCTGTCCAAATAAGTGTCATTCCAGCATTTTGCCTTCACGAGACCTAAAAATTGAAAAGGAACGATATTAAGCAATAACGGATACAAAAGTGATCAAATAAGGACTTAAACGACCCCTCAAAATGGTACCTTTTAAAACCTTATCAGTTACAAAATACACCTGGATTTAAATGGATTCCTAAAATCATTAACATGTGTGTTTCAACTGTAACTGTAACGGAACCCTCTAACTCTTCGGGTTCCACCTCTACTTCTATTCCACCTGTGTCGTCTGTGTGTAATGCAGGTGATACAGATCATACTTTGGATTGTTGATAGCGGATGTTCCTGACACATGACAGGCAACCTCAAATTGTTATCAAACTTTGTCTCAAAGTTAATCGGCACTGTCAGGTTCGGGAATGACCACTTCGCAGCTATCATGGGCTACAGAGATTACATCAATGGGAACATCGAAATCAGCAGGGTTTATTATGTGGAAGGTCTTGGTTATAATATCTTTTCAGTCGGTCAATTTTGTGATGGTTATTTAGAAGTTGATTTTAGGGAGAAAACTTGTTTCATTCGTGATATACAAGGAAACGATCTTATGTCTAGAAACCGCACATCAAGCCTCTACACAATCTCAATGCAAGACATGATTGCTTCATCTCCCATTTGTCTACTCTCTAAGGCAACATCAATAAAATCTTGGCTTGGGCACCGACAACTTTCACACTTGAACTTTCAAAGCATCACCAATCTTGCACGATACAAACTAGTTGAAGGTCTTCCAAGGTTTCGGTATTCTAAAGATCATCTATGCTCAGCTTGTGAACAAGGGAAAAGCACTTGTGCTCATTTTTCTTCAAAGGTGGAACACAACTCTCAGCATGTGCTTCATCTTCTTCACATGGATTTGTGTGGCCCGATGTGTGTGCAGACGATTAGTGGAAAATGCTACATCTTAGTAATTGTTGATTACAACTAAAGATGGACTTGGATTTATTTTCTTCGAAGTAAAGATGAAGCTCCACAAATGATCATCACCTTTCTCACGAAAATTCAAGTTCAGCTCCGGAATACAGTCAGACAAGTCAGAACAGAAAAAGAACTGAATTTGTAAATCAAACTCTTCGAGAATACTATGAGAAAGTGGGAATTGAGCATCAAACATCAATTGCACGAACACCAAAACAAAATGGAGTTGTTGAAAGACGAAACCGTACGTTAGTGGATGTTGCAAGAACGATGTTGATCAATACAAAACTTCCAGATTACTTATGGGTAGAAGCCGTGTCAAATGCATGCTACACTCAAAACTGTTCTATGATAACCAAACGCCACAACAAAACACCTTATGAGCTTATCCATACTCGTAAACCGAATCTCAAACACTTTCATGTATTTGGTGCTCTCTGTTACCCAAATAATGATCGTGATGACTTTAGAAAGCTCAAGGCCAAAGCTGACAATGGAGTCTTCATTGGATATTGTGAAAACTCAAAGGGATACTGGATCTGGAATCGTTGTACAAGGGAGATTATGGAAACGATTCATGTTAATTTTGATGAGCTTACAGAAATGGCTTCTGAGCAAAACAAGTTGGAACCCGGCGATAACCATCTCAACTTCCCCCAAACCCCATCACCAGTTGAACGAAGCTTACAACTTACTCGTCGTCAAATGGAAACATTATTTGCTCCTCTGTTTAGTGATGATATTGATCAACATGCTCCAAATGTATCAAATGTTTCCGCTGCTCAATCTGATAATATTCCAATCCCTGATACACTTGAAAAAACAACAACTGTCGCTAAAGCACCTCCAATTGATTCTACAACAACAGCCGAACAAACCGCTTCTAATGACGCTGATCCAGCTGATGATCTTCTGAATCAAGATGTACCTGCACCCGCGGATTATGATGGAAATGCATTCTTCAACCCTTTTGCTACTGAAACTGCAAATTCAGATGTTGTGAAATATTCTACCAGACCATCCTCTTGTTAACATTATTGGCAACCCGAACCAACCAGTCGTAACTAGACAACGCCTTCAGACTGAAGGTAAACACTGCATTTATGCCATCACTGTTTGTCAAATTGAACCCAAAAACATCAAAGATGCAATGACCAAAGACAACTGGATTGAATCAATATAGGAAGAACTAAATCAGTTTAAACGTCTTGAAGTATGTGAATTAGTTGAACGACCAACAAGGGTCTATGTCATTGGTCTCAAATGGATTTGGAAAAACAAGTTAGATGCTAAAGGTACGGTTATTAGAAATAAGTCACGTCTGGTGGCTAAGGGTTATAGACAGGAAGAGGGGATTGACTTCGAAGAATCATTCGCACCAGTTGCTAGACTTGAGGATGTACGGATTTTTCTTTCATTCGCGGCTCACATGAACATCACGGTCTATCAGATGGATATCAAAACGGCTTTTCTGAATGGTAAACTGAAGGAAACGGTATATGTTAGTCGGCCAGAAGGATTTGTTGATCCAGAGTTCCCTAATCATGTCTAGAAACTGAATAAGGCTCTTTACGGTCTCAAACAAGCCCCTCGGGCGTGGTATGATGAGTTGTCCTCCTTTCTCCTTTCTCATAATTTGGTCAAAGATCGGTCGACCCAACATAGTTTATTCAATATCACGGGGCACACATTTTAATTGTTCAGATTTATGTGGATGACATCATTTTTGGTTCTACCCACAAAAAGTACTCAAACACTTTTCAAAACTAATGAAAACAAATTTTGAAATGTCCATGATGGGTGAACTTACGTTCTTCTTAGGACTTCAAGTTCATCAATCACTCCGTGGTATTTTCCTAAGTCACTCCAAATATGCTCTTGAAATTTTAAATAAATATGGAATGCAAAGTTGTGACACCTATGCAACACCAATGGCACATACCAACAAACTGGACGCAGATTTACATGGGAAATTGGTTGACCCTACCAAATACCGCAGTATTATTGGGTCTCTCATGTATCTAACAGCCAGTAGACCCGATATTGTATTTTCTATATACCTTTGCTCTCGTTATCAGTTACGACCAACTGAAAGACACCTCACTAAGGTTGAAAGAATCCTCCGATACGTAAAGGGAACCATTAACTTAGGGATCTGGTATCCGAAGGATTCTGGTTTTGAACTAATAGTTTTTTCAGACTGATAACGCTCAGATTGTACATGTTTTTAGTATCATTATGTGTGCATTTGTATTTGTTATTTGGTTATATATGCGTGATTTCACTGCTTAATCGCATCAAAAGATGTTTGTCTAGTGTTTATAACCAAGTGCAAGGAAACGGAAGGAAAAGTAAAGTAATGTTCAACAAATAGAAGATTCCTGTTTCAGTGAAGCATGTCAAGCACAAATCAGTATCTCAAGTACCTTGAAGACCATAGTGATCGAAGAACCAATTTCTACAAGACAAAGAAGTAAAGATAAATTTTCTGTAATTCAGAGAATCCAATCGGATCGGTTACGAGTGCAACTGGATCGGTTGGAAAATGACCATAAACTGCCAAAACGCCATCACCAACCGTTCGGTCGCCTCCCGCAACCGGATACGGTTGGCCCATTTGTAGAAGACCAACCGGATCGGTTGGTCATGTAACCGATCCGGTTGGAGGACCTGTATCTGCCAAATCTTCATCACTAAGTTTCCCCTTTGCATCCAAACGATTCTAGGTCTTTCTCTTGGTGTATTCTAGTCTCTTCCTTACTCCTTGGAGGCCAAGTTCAGCAATTAATACCTAGGCTTTGGAACTAGTATAAATAGAGGCCTTTTGTGAGCATATGATACACACACTTCAATACAAATCTCTCTACTCATCAAACAAAGCTCTTAACCTCTCAAATTCATCCTTAGAAGTCCAGGAAAGTTTGGAGTACCAGAAGTTCCACATTTGGAGGCCAAATCACCAAGAAGTCTACCCCAATACTTTGGGAATCATTACTTCACCATTTGTAATCTTATTCCAAGCATTGTAAGACTTTTAATCATGTTTTTTAATGTTCAAAGTTCTAAGTTTATGTTCATCTTTGCTATGAGTGGCTAGTTTCTTTATACACTTGCTTAAATGATGTTGATTATCATATCATTAGTTAGTGATTGTGTTAACATGTTTTAATTCAATTTCAAGTTGATTCTAAGATCCAATTGTGCTAAAGTTTCATAGTGACATTTGTTAATCAAGTTTGACTAGTTGATAGTAATCGTAGAGGTCGAAAGAACTTATTGTTATTGATGAGTGTGTAAATACTCATCATTTTTGTACAATATAAACTGCAAAATCATCTGAAAACACTCAGAAACACATCAAAATGATCAAAATATCACAAATCAGTGTTTTATGTGTTTTAAATGCAAAAATATCAAAATCAGATGAAAAACATATCAAATTTGCAAAAATTGCAGTTTCAGTCCCCCAAGTTTGTAAAATTGTCACAAATAGTCCCTGAGCCAAAAGTTCAAAAGAAAAGTCACCAAAGGTCTTTTAAAATCATAAATTGTCATTTTTAGTCCTTTGGTGGGAAATCTAAAATTTTTGAGAAAATTACAATTAAGTCCCTAAAAATCCAAATTGGCCAAATTTAGTCCTTGGGAATTTCAAAAATGTTCAAAATGGCCCTTGGATTATTTAAAATTGGCAAAACAAACCTTTTGACTACTCTTCATAATTTTCATGTTTGGTCCTTGGATTTTCAAATGTTACATCTTTGGTCCCTTTGTATTAATACCTTTACAAACCATTCGGACCTACATTACCCAAGCCCAAAAACAATACCCTTGGCCCAATATCCTTACCCGGTCCAAAACCCGACCAACCCAATTGTTTAAACTAAAAAACCCGCCCACGTTTTAAAATACCAAAACCATGTCATGGGTTCCCTTTACCCCCCCCCCCTCCATCATCACCTAGCCTGCAAATTTACCCACGCTCACACTCCACCATCATCACACTCCTACCTAGCTACCAAACGCATTTAATGCTCCCCCCTCCTCACAAGTTATCAGAGTACTCTGCTAACATCTTTTCCCGCCAAAAACGGATTAAACGGCTAGGATCACTCTCACACATCCAAGGGTTGAGATTGCTGCTGGGATTCACTCAGAAGAAAGAGAAAAGATGTTTTGGTGTATAAAAGACCAAGAGAAGCAAGTGAAGAAAAGTTAGTTTTTAGTTTTTCATAAATGTATGTCGTTTTGTCTATTACTAAACCTTAACTAGTTTGTAATTGTATTTTAAAGTTCATTTGTATCAAACAATAGTTTCTAAGTGTATTTCAACTTGTTTTAAACATCAATTTCAGTTCAAGATTAAATCTCCATATTATGTGTAAACTGTTGAAATTTTAATTTGCAAATTCATTTGTCAAAGCTTTAAGCAGTCACTATCAATCTCACATAAGCTTATTTAAGCTTATAATAGCTTTTTATAAGCTTATGTTCAAGTTTTAGGCACTTGTGAACCTTGGTCAACAAAAGTCAAAACGGGTACAAAATTGATGCAGAAATGGTACAGGGTTGATTCAGACAATGGAATGGGTTGAAATGGAAAGCAATGGGTTGTTTGTATTAGGTTAGTGGTCATTGGTTCATAATTTGCATGCCATTGTGGCTTGGACAAATTGTAAGTTATTTCAAGTTCTTGTGCACAATCTGTTTTTGTAGCTTAAATCTATTTAAATCTGATTCAGTAGAAGTATTTAAGTTGTATTAAGTTAGTTTGATCATAAAAGTAGGTTCTGTGTTTGGATTTGTCTATTTTAAGCTCTTATCAGTGATCTTAAGGGGTGTTTGGTTTAAGGTTTAAACTGCCCTTATAGGCTTGTGCAGTAGTTCTTGTTTGTGGTTTCATGTTTGTTTGGCCTTAGTATACTCAATTGAATCAATAACTTGGGTTTGCAACATCAAAAAGTCAAAATTCACTTCAACTATCTACAACAGTTAATCTGTTGTGTTCTTGGAAATCAAACCACTTGCATTGTGTTTAAAATACATAGAGATAGGTTGCTTTAGTTTCATTACAATCATTAACATCAATTTCAGTCTACAAATCAAGTTTAAAACTCAAAAAAGTCAAAGTTCTTCATTTTATCAAAAGTCAAAAAGTGCAAGAGTCTGTTTTGGGCTCAGTTAGAGAGAATTGTTTTGAGCTCATTTCTGGGACTTAATCAGTGAGACTTGGCATTCTTAAAAGCTCAGCTGGTCCTTTTTCTTATCTGGATTTTTGTGGATTTTAGTGATTTTTCTACAAGCTTCAACAAGCTTGTGAACTTGGGCATAAATCCCCTGCACCACTGAGTCAGTGAACACTGACTTTTCCTCAGTTTTTGTAACTTGTGTACAGAGCTCATAAGAGTTCACCATGGTCTAATTTTTGGTACAATTGCTCTCAACCAGGTCTACTTCAGTTTCCAATTCATAGTTTTAAGTTTGAGCTTATTCTGAGGCTTCTGCATAAGCTTAAACTTGCCATCCAAATCTGTTTTAACTTGAAAAGCTCATAGACATCAAAACTGATCTAGGTTGCTAATCTGTAGTTATAAACTGTTGTTTCAAGTTGTATTATAGTTATTGTAGCATAATAAGGCTTTGGTAATCAGTTGGAAGCTTATCTTGTTCATTTAGCTTATTTTAGTGCTTATAAATAAGCACTTGTTTAAAGCAGTTTCATAATTCTCCAAACAAGTACCTGTTTTTCCAATTTTCTCATATTCCTAGTATTAATTTAGACTTTTCCTGAAATTTTCAGATTTTTCCAAGTTGTTTAGCTATTTTTCTTAATTTAAATTAGTTTTTAATCATTTTTAATTAGCCTTTAATATAAAAAATCCAGAAAAGGTTCTAAAAAAATAAGTTTTCATTTTTCTCAGGCTTAGATAAATATAAAAAGTAAAAAAAGTAATTTTCTAGATTTTTCATAGTCCATTTGGTAATTTTTAGTAATTTAATTAGTTTTAAATAGTTTAAAATTCATAAAAAATAGAAAAATAACCAGAAAAATACAAAAATAGTTTTGAAAATTCTAGTTTGATATTTTAGACTTTTCCATTTCATAATTTTATTTTTCTAGTTTTGTTTCCTAATTTCTTGCATTTTGGTTAATTATTAAAGAGTTAAAAATAGTTTTTAATTAATAATAATTAGATAATTAGTGATAAAAATAGTTTTCTTTTTCTAAAAAGTTTCTTTTATCATTAGGATTGTAGAAACATCATTTTCATATTTTTAGGGTTAATATTGCTTTAGTTTCAGTTTTTAATTAGTACGTCGCGTAGATTTTAATTTCAGTTTTATAAAAACATAAAAACAAAAACATCATTGTAAAAATAGTGATAGCGTTTATTTAATAGATTTTATCTTTTTAATCTCTTTTAATTTGCATTTAAGCCGTTTTAATTTGTTGGCTTATTCCGTAGTTATAATCATAACCAAATCCTTTTTCCGTTCAAACTCCTCGATCACTGTACGTTTGATAAATCATCGCATAGCTCGCTGGGACATAACGACCCGGGGAAACATTGTACTCCTCAGATCCTCATTGATTTCGGGCTTGAGCTGTTTTAGGTTTTCTTACGCTTGCGTGAGAGAACTTGACGGTTTTGCGCGCATCAAATTTTTGGCGCCGCTGCCGGGGAGCTGTGCTGATCTATCTCCCGTTTTAGCAGATTAGTTGTTTGAATCCTCACTCATTGTTTATATCATCATTATCTATATATATATATCCATATTTTTATTTAAAAAATCCAAAAAACCCAAAAACAAGCAAAAACATATAAAACACAAAAATATTTTTTCTTTTGTTTCTATATATGTATCAAAAATAAAAATACAAAAAGAATCGTCGTTTTCTCTAATAATTAACAACTTAAAAGATTACCACCGAAAACCAAGGCAGTGCACTACCTAACTGGGGGTGCGACCATAATAAGTTCCCGAACTAAAGATATAAAACTTGCCTTTGTGTCCATTGTGATTGGTGTACCTTTTTCAAAGAAGCCATTCATCTTGGATTATTGGTTAAGTTCACTGTTGTTTTGCCTCGATTTTGTGTTAATTGATTTTGTTGTGATATCGACGTTTCAGAACCAGAAAACCCATAAAGATTCTTCTCACCTGATTTTTACAAAACGTCTTCATAATTCTCATTCTCATCTGAAAGATTTTCATAATTCTCATTTCTCTCCTTAACTCTGAGTTTCCTTAGAGTTAACTCTAGTGTATGCGCACTCGCTCTTCTAGATCTGTAAGCCCATTTCGTGAGCTTGTCAAGATTCCAAGAAGGCGTGTTCGTAGACTTTCTGCTCCATCAGTCGGATCTGAGATCCGGACTGTTCACACTACTTCCGCTGTCATGGCGGATGAAATTCCTATGTGTGAGCTTCTCCAGGCACCCATCGACGGGTACGGAGATGCTATCGTTGTGCCAGCCATCGTGGCTGAAAACTTTGAACTCAAGACCGGGTTACTGAACCTTGTAACTTCAAATCAGTTCTACGGTTTTGAGCGGGACGATCCTCATGCTCATATAAGATGGTTTAACAAGATTGCATCTACCATCAAGTATAAGAATGTCCCCTCTGAAGCTGTTAAGCTTCTTCTGTTCCCGTTTTCTCTTGAGGGGCAAGCCCGGATTTGGCTTGAAAAACAACCCCCTCAATCAATAGAGACATGGGAAGATCTGGTGAAGAAATTTGTGAATGAATTCTATCCACCTTCCAAGACCACGAGTCTTAAAAATGAAATCATCAAGTTCACTCAGAAGTTTGATGAATCCTTCAGTGAATCGTGGGATCGTTTCAAGGAATTGCTTCGCAAATGTCCTCACCACGGTTTCTCCGAGTTGATGCAACTCGACACTTTCTACAATGGAGTGAGTCAATCTGATCAAGATTCTCTCAATTCCTCCGCGGGAGGAAATTTCCTTAGCAAAACTGTCAAAGAAGCTTTGGCGATAATCGAAAACAAGTCTAAAGTCCGCACTGCACGAAGCAAGCCGGTTGTTTCTCAAGTCAGTGTTGGACCTTCTTCTTCTTCATCGCCCGTGAGTCAGTCTAGCACCGATGCTAAGATTGATAAACTCACAGAAGCTATTCAAGCTTTGGTTCTTTCCTACCAGAAGAAAGTCTCTTTTCCACAAACTTCACCTCCTGCTGAAGTTAAGAAAGTGGAAGTCTGTGTTACCTGTGGTGGCCCCCATGCTTATTATAACTGTATGGCCACCGATGGTAACCCCTTTGAAGCTAATGCTGTGGGCGGGATGCCTAATCAAGGAGGCAACCAATATCGTGCTCCTGTAGACCCGAACCACCGTCCTAACCACTACTCTGGACCTCCCGGTTTCAATCAAAATCAAAACCGTAATCAGAATCAAAACAGACCAAACCAAGGTTTTCAAAACCAAGGTAATTTCGGTCCAAACAACGGTTTTCAAAATCAGAATCAAAATTTCCAACATCAAGGAAATTACAATAGAAACCCAGGTCAGGGAAATTTCAACCAAGGGTATTATCATGGCAATAATCCAGGGAATTTTCAGAATCAAGGCCCTAATCCTAACAATAGAGGCCAGAATTTTCCTGTGCAAACTCCAGCTCCTCCCGTCATTACCCCTCCAGGACCATCATCTGATGAGTTGTTGAAACAATTCATGAAATCCCAAGAGGAAATGAATCGGTTGTTGGTCAGCCAAATTTCTGACATCAAGTAGTCTTTAAATGATCGACCCTCGGGCTCAGGTACTCTACCTAGCAACACGATCGCTAATCCGAGGGGCGATGCAAAGGCGATCACAACCCGAAGTGGTGCTTCATATGCTGGACCCGCTATTCCTACTACCTCTTCTTCTATCCCGAAGGTAGTGGAAAGTGAACCTCCAAAACACAATGGACCTACGACTCCAATGCCCCCTCCTCCTGTGGCATTTAGTCAAGTTACCAAGGAAACAACGGACAAGGTACATTATTCAAGTCTACGAAGTACCGTACACGTCCAACCTTCGGTAGTCCAACCTCAAGTGGTCCAGCAACCCAAGTCAAATCAAGGAGTTGTTTTTGAACCTCCTGTAGCTCCTGTTGACCCTAAATCCAAAACTTCTATTCCTTATCCTTCACGGTTACATGAGCAAAAGCTCCGCGAGAAAGCTAGTCATCAGATGGAAAAGTTCTTTCAAATTTTCCAAGAGCTTCACTTTGACATAAGCTTCGCGGATGCCATCATGTTAATGCCCAAGTTTGCATCCACTCTGAAACATATGCTGAGCAACAAAGAAAAGCTATTTGAAATGGCTAAGACTCCTTTGAATGAAAATTGCTCAGCAGTATTGTTAAAAAGCTTCCCGAGAAGCTAGGAGATCCCGGAAAATTTCTTCTTCCTTGTGTTTTTCCTGGGATGATTGAATGCTTTGCCCTTGCCGATCTTGGTGCAAGCATAAATCTGATGCCGTACTCAGTGTGGAAGAAACTGTCTCTTCCGGAACTTATTCCTACCTGCATGACTCTGGAGCTTGCAGATCGATCCATATCGCGTCCTCTTGGCATCGCCGAGGATGTATTTGTCAAAGTAGGAAAGTTCCACTTCCCAGCTGACTTTGTGGTCGTTGATTTCGATGCTGATCCTCGAGTTCCCCTCATTGTTGGGCGGGGATTCTTGAGGACGGGCCGTGCTCTTATCGATGTATTTGAGCAAGAGATCACTCTCCGTGTGGGTAATGAAGCTGTTACCTTTAACCTCGATCAGACTTCGAGGTACTCCTCAAACTATGACACTGAATCAATTAATCGAGTCGATTTAATTGACATTGCTTCAGAGGAGTACTCTCAAGAGTTTCTTGGTTATCTTCATAATTCTGTGGGTGGAAATTCCAATTCCACCACATCTTCTCAACCTATCATTGCCGACTCTTCCCCCTCTCTCACTCCGTTTGAGGGAGGTGACTTCCTTCTGGAAGAGATCGATGAATTTCTGGCTACTGATGAATCAATTCCGCCTGGAATTGATGGTGTGTATGATTCGGAGGGAGATATTCTCTATCTTGAGCAATTGCTTAATGAAGATCCATTACCTTCACTCCCTCCGAAGGAAATCACGACTGAGGAAATCAAATCAGTGCAAACTTCTACTGATGAATTTCCCGAGGTTGAACTTAAGGACCTACCTCCTCATCTCGAGTATGCATTCTTGGAGGGTGATGATAAATTACCCGTCATTATTGCTAAGGATTTAACTGAGGAGGAGAAAACTTCTCTCATAAAGGTCTTGAAGTCACACAAGCAAGCAATTGCTTGGAAACTCTCCGATATAAAGGGTATCAACCCTGAGTTTTGTACTCACAAAATCTTAATGGAGGATGACTTCAAGCCAGCAGTCCAAAGTCAGAGAAGGGTGAATCCTAAGATTCATGAGGTTATCAAACAAGAGGTTCTCAAACTTCTTGATGCCGGCTTGATTTACCCGATCTCTGATAGTCCTTGGGTTAGCCCAATCCATTGCGTTCCAAAAAAGGGTGGCATTACTGTTGTCACGAATGAAGAAAACGAGTTGATTCCGACTCGATTGGTTACGGGTTGGCGTGTGTGTATTGACTATCGAAAGTTAAACGAAGCCACCCGTAAAGACCATTTTCCTCTGCCCTTCATGGACCAGATGCTTGAGAGATTAGCAGGGAACGAGTACTATTGTTTCCTTGATGGTTTCTCGGGTTACTTTCAGATCCCCATTGATCCGCTGGATCAAGAAAAAACCACATTCACCTGCCCATACGGGACGTTTGCCTACAGACGTATGCCTTTTGGCTTATGCAATGCTCCAGGCACGTTCCAACGTTGTATGATGGCCATTTTCCACGACATGATCGGGGAAACTATGGAGGTGTTTATGGATGACTTCTCGGTCATTGGGGACTCATTCCAGACTTGTCTCTCCCATTTAGACAAAATGCTAAAACGGTGTGAAGACACCAATCTATGTCTAAACTGGGAGAAGAGCCACTTTATGGTCAAAGAGGGCATAGTCCTCGGCCACAAGATTTCTAAGAATGGGATTGAGGTAGATAGAGCCAAAGTTGATGTTATCGCTAAACTACCTCACCCTACTACCGTCAAAGGTATTAGGAGTTTTCTAGGTCATGCCGGGTTTTATCGTAGATTTATTCAAGATTTCTCTAAAATCGCCCGGCCAATGACCCATCTTCTCGAAAAAGATGCTCCTTTTATCTTTTCTCCTGAGTGCATCGAAGCTTTTGAAACTCTTAAGAAAAAGCTTACGGAAGCACCCATTCTAGTTGCCCCCGACTGGGATTTACCCTTCGAGCTTATGTGCGATGCAAGTGATTTTGCTATCGGCGCAGTCTTGGGGCAACGCAAAACCAAGCATTTCCAGCCAATCCACTACGCGAGCAAAACTATGACTGAAGCTCAGACCCATTACACCACTACGGAAAAAGAATTATTAGCGGTGGTGTATGCGTTTGAGAAATTTCGGCCATATCTCATCTTGACCAAATGCGTGGTGTATACGGACCACTCGGCACTCAAATATCTCTTTGCAAAACAAGATGCAAAGCCGAGATTGCTCCGTTGGGTTCTCCTCCTACAAGAATTTGATATCATCATTCGTGATAAAAAAGGAGCTGAGAACCTGGCTGCTGATCATCTCTCCCGATTAGAGAACCCTCATCAAAATGTGTTCGAGAAAAAGGAAATCAATGAAACCTTTCCTCTCGAAACACTCAATATGGTTTCTTTTCGTGGAGACTCGTCTACCCCATGGTTTGCAGACTTTGCAAACTACCATGCGGGTAACTTTGTGGTGAAAGGGATGTCGTCCCAACAGAAAAATAAATTCTTCAAAGATGTGAAACATTATTTCTGGGACGACCCCTACTTGTTTAAAATTTGTGCGGATCAAGTCATCCGGCGATGTGTGTATGGTCAGGAAGCCGTTGACATTCTCAAGGCTTGCCATTCTGGACCTACTGGGGGACATCATAGCCCCAACTACACCGCCAAGAAGGTGTTTGATTCCGGATTCTATTGGCCCACGATCTATAAGGATGCCCATGAATTCGTCAAAACCTGTGACGCTTGTCAACGTCACGGGAATATCTCACAAAGGAATGAAATGCCGCAAAACGCCATTCAAGTGTGTGAGATTTTTGACATATGGGGCATTGACTTTATGGGGCCATTTCCTTCGTCTCACGGAAACAAGTACATACTCGTGGCCGTTGACTACTTGTCAAAATGGGTTGAAGCTAAAGCTTTACCCACCAACGATGCCCGAGTTGTGGTGAAATTCTTGAAATCCTTATTTGCTAGGTTTGGAACTCCACGAGCCATCATCAGTGATCGTGGTACGCATTTCTGCAATGACCAATTTGCAAGAGTCATGCAAAAGTATGGTGTAACTCACCGTACCTCTACTGCGTACCACCCACAAACAAGTGGGCAAGTGGAAGTTTCTAACCGTGGGATAAAAAGAATCTTGGAGAGGACGGTTGGTGAAAACCGTGCCTCTTGGTCGGATAGGTTAGATGACGCACTTTGGGCTTTCCGTACAGCTTACAAAACACCCATCGGGTGCACTCCATACAAGCTGGTGTACGGGAAGGCGTGTCATCTACCAGTTGAACTCGAGCACAAGGCATACTGGGCCTTGAAGCATGCTAACTTTGACATTCAGACAGCGGGTGATCATCGGAAAGTTCAAATGAATGAATTAAATGAACTCCGTGATCAAGCCTACGAGAACTCTTTGATCTATAAACAAAAGACAAAGAAGATCCATGACTCAAAAATTAAGAACCGCGTTTTCAACGTCGGTGATCGAGTCCTTCTTTTCAACTCAAGATTGAAGATTTTCTCGGGAAAGCTCAAGTCCCGTTGGTCTGGTCCATTCACTATCGCCAAGGTTTATCCTTATGGTACCATTGAGTTATCTCAACCCGATGGTCCTAATTTTAAAGTAATGGGCATCGAGTGAAGCACTTACTTTGGAGAGGACATTCCATCCATGGTTGTCCCGGATCTTCAAACTTTCCCCATGAACCAATGAATGCGGGGATCGAGTCAAGCTAGCGACTCGGTAATCAAAAACAGTAGCATGCCATATGGGTTCTCACCCATATTTCTGTCTTCTCACCTCTTTCTACCACCCTAGTGTGGGGGGGTTGCCCACATGTTTCAAAAAAAAAAAAAAAAAAAAAAAAAAAAAAAAAAAAAAAAAAAATCTTCTTTCTAAATAATGGCCGTAGTATTTCCCTTTTACGTTCTTTGTTTCGGCATAACAGCCGGTACTTTGAATATTGAGGGCAATATTCATCTCTAGTGTGGGGGGGATTCTCACGAATTTTATCATGTAAATATACCGCCTAATCCCCCCGTTTTTGGCCAAAATTTTTTTTTTTGGAGCAAGTGTTCTACACTTACTCATTTGGTTATCAGTCCGCCATGTCTGTAAGACAAAAGGATTGGCTAATCCAGGAGCAAACGGCTCTTGGTAAAGATTTCTCAAATCCGTTTATATGGCTTGCAATTTGCCCAAAATTGTATGGTATCTCAACTCACCATATCCTAAAAAGTGAAGAGTTGGCTAGCCCGCAAGATTATGGCTTGTGGTAAAGGCAGTGGAAAAACCATAATTGGTAATCAGCTCACCAAAGATAATATTGATAATTTATCTAAGAGTTGGCTAGTCCAGAGGCAACGGCTACTGGTAAAGACAAAATCAAATCCGTTGGAAGCTGGTGGTTTGCTCAAAATCACATGGTTATCGGTGTACCATGGTTCTTACTTGAACTAAAACATTTGGCTACTCCAGAAGTAATGGCTTTTGGTAAAGAGATTAAAATCCATTATGTTTTCTCAAATCATTGCTAGGGACTAGCAATATCTCAGTGTGGGGGATTGATGAGTGTGTAAATACTCATCATTTTTGTACAATATAAACTGCAAAATCATCTGAAAACACTCAGAAACACATCAAAATGATCAAAATATCACAAATCAGTGTTTTATGTGTTTTAAATGCAAAAATATCAAAATCAGATGAAAAACATATCAAATTTGCAAAAATTGCAGTTTCAGTCCCCCAAGTTTGTAAAATTGTCACAAATAGTCCCTGAGCCAAAAGTTCAAAAGAAAAGTCACCAAAGGTCTTTTAAAATCATAAATTGTCATTTTTAGTCCTTTGGTGGGAAATCTAAAATTTTTGAGAAAATTACAATTAAGTCCCTAAAAATCCAAATTGGCCAAATTTAGTCCTTGGGAATTTCAAAAATGTTCAAAATGGCCCTTGGATTATTTAAAATTGGCAAAACAAACCTTTTGACTACTCTTCATAATTTTCATGTTTGGTCCTTGGATTTTCAAATGTTACATCTTTGGTCCCTTTGTATTAATACCTTTACAAACCATTCGGACCTACATTACCCAAGCCCAAAAACAATACCCTTGGCCCAATATCCTTACCCGGTCCAAAACCCGACCAACCCAATTGTTTAAACTAAAAAACCCGCCCACGTTTTAAAATACCAAAACCATGTCACGGGTTTCCCTTTACCCCCCCCCCCTCCATCATCACCTAGCCTGCAAATTTACCCACGCTCACACTCCACCATCATCACACTCCTACCTAGCTACCAAACGCATTTAATGCTCCCCCCTCCTCACAAGTTATCAGAGTACTCTGCTAACATCTTTTCCCGCCAAAAACGGATTAAACGGCTAGGATCACTCTCACACATCCAAGGGTTGAGATTGCTGCTGGGATTCACTCAGAAGAAAGAGAAAAGATGTTTTGGTGTATAAAAGACCAAGAGAAGCAAGTGAAGAAAAGTTAGTTTTTAGTTTTTCATAAATGTATGTCGTTTTGTCTATTACCAAACCTTAACTAGTTTGTAATTGTATTTTAAAGTTCATTTGTATCAAACAATAGTTTCTAAGTGTATTTCAACTTGTTTTAAACATCAATTTCAGTTCAAGATTAAATCTCCATATTATGTGTAAACTGTTGAAATTTTAATTTGCAAATTCATTTGTCAAAGCTTTAAGCAGTCACTATCAATCTCACATAAGCTTATTTAAGCTTATAATAGCTTTTTATAAGCTTATGTTCAAGTTTTAGGCACTTGTGAACCTTGGTCAACAAAAGTCAAAACGGGTACAAAATTGATGCAGAAATGGTACAGGGTTGATTCAGACAATGGAATGGGTTGAAATGGAAAGCAATGGGTTGTTTGTATTAGGTTAGTGGTCATTGGTTCATAATTTGCATGCCATTGTGGCTTGGACAAATTGTAAGTTATTTCAAGTTCTTGTGCACAATCTGTTTTTGTAGCTTAAATCTATTTAAATCTGATTCAGTAGAAGTATTTAAGTTGTATTAAGTTAGTTTGATCATAAAAGTAGGTTCTGTGTTTGGATTTGTCTATTTTAAGCTCTTATCAGTGATCTTAAGGGGTGTTTGGTTTAAGGTTTAAACTGCCCTTATAGGCTTGTGCAGTAGTTCTTGTTTGTGGTTTCATGTTTGTTTGGCCTTAGTATACTCAATTGAATCAATAACTTGGGTTTGCAACATCAAAAAGTCAAAATTCACTTCAACTATCTACAACAGTTAATCTGTTGTGTTCTTGGAAATCAAACCACTTGCATTGTGTTTAAAATACATAGAGATAGGTTGCTTTAGTTTCATTACAATCATTAACATCAATTTCAGTCTACAAATCAAGTTTAAAACTCAAAAAAGTCAAAGTTCTTCATTTTATCAAAAGTCAAAAAGTGCAAGAGTCTGTTTTGGGCTCAGTTAGAGAGAATTGTTTTGAGCTCATTTCTGGGACTTAATCAGTGAGACTTGGCATTCTTAAAAGCTCAGCTGGTCCTTTTTCTTATCTGGATTTTTGTGGATTTTAGTGATTTTTCTACAAGCTTCAACAAGCTTGTGAACTTGGGCATAAATCCCCTGCACCACTGAGTCAGTGAACACTGACTTTTCCTCAGTTTTTGTAACTTGTGTACAGAGCTCATAAGAGTTCACCATGGTCTAATTTTTGGTACAATTGCTCTCAACCAGGTCTACTTCAGTTTCCAATTCATAGTTTTAAGTTTGAGCTTATTCTGAGGCTTCTGCATAAGCTTAAACTTGCCATCCAAATCTGTTTTAACTTGAAAAGCTCATAGACATCAAAACTGATCTAGGTTGCTAATCTGTAGTTATAAACTGTTGTTTCAAGTTGTATTAGAGTTATTGTAGCATAATAAGGCTTTGGTAATCAGTTGGAAGCTTATCTTGTTCATTTAGCTTATTTTAGTGCTTATAAATAAGCACTTGTTTAAAGCAGTTTCATAATTCTCCAAACAAGTACCTGTTTTTCCAATTTTCTCATATTCCTAGTATTAATTTAGACTTTTCCTGAAATTTTCAGATTTTTCCAAGTTGTTTAGCTATTTTTCTTAATTTAAATTAGTTTTTAATCATTTTTAATTAGCCTTTAATATAAAAAATCCAGAAAAGGTTCTAAAAAAATAAGTTTTCATTTTTCTCAGGCTTAGATAAATATAAAAAGTAAAAAAAGTAATTTTCTAGATTTTTCATAGTCCATTTGGTAATTTTTAGTAATTTAATTAGTTTTAAATAGTTTAAAATTCATAAAAAATAGAAAAATAACCAGAAAAATACAAAAATAGTTTTGAAAATTCTAGTTTGTTATTTTAGACTTTTCCATTTCATAATTTTATTTTTCTAGCTTTGTTTCCTAATTTCTTGCATTTTGGTTAATTATTAAAGAGTTAAAAATAGTTTTTAATTAATAATAATTAGATAATTAGTGATAAAAATAGTTTTCTTTTTCTAAAAAGTTTCTTTTATCATTAGGATTGTAGAAACATCATTTTCATATTTTTAGGGTTAATATTGCTTTAGTTTCAGTTTTTAATTAGTACGTCGCGTAGATTTTAATTTCAGTTTTATAAAAACATAAAAACAAAAACATCATTGTAAAAATAGTGATAGCGTTTATTTAATAGATTTTATCTTTTTAATCTCTTTTAATTTGCATTTAAGCCGTTTTAATTTGTTGGCTTATTCCGTAGTTATAATCATAACCAAATCCTTTTTCCGTTCAAACTCCTCGATCACTGTACGTTTGATAAATCATCGCATAGCTCGCTGGGACATAACGACCCGGGGAAACATTGTACTCCTCAGATCCTCATTGATTTCGGGCTTGAGCTGTTTTAGGTTTTCTTACGCTTGCGTGAGAGAACTTGACGGTTTTGCGCGCATCAAATTTTTGGCGCCGCTGCCGGGGAGCTGTGCTATTTGTCTTACTTCTAGCAGATTAGTTGTTTGAATCCTCACTCTTTGTTTATATCATCCATCTCTGTATATATATATATCCATATTTTCTTCTAAAAAATCCAAAAACCCAAAAACAGCCAAAAACTTATAAAACACAAAAATATTTTTCCTTTTTCTATATATGTATCAAAAATAAAAATACAAAAAGAATCGTCGTTTTCTCTAATAATTAACAACTTAAAAGATTACCACCGCAAACCAAGGCAGTGCACTACCTAACTGGGGGTGCGACCATAATAAGTTCCCGAACTAAAGATATAAAACTTGCCTTTGTGTCCATTGTGATTGGTGTACCTTTTTCAAAGAAGCCATTCATCTTGGATTATTGGTTAAGTTCACTGTTGTTTTGCCTCGATCTTGTGTTAATTGATTTTGTTGTGATATCGACGTTTCAGAAACAGAAAACCCATAAATATTCTTCTCACCACCATTTTTACAAAACGTCTTCATAATTCTCATTCTCATCTGAAAGATTTTCATAATTCCATTTCTCTCCTTAACTCTGAGTTTCCTTAGAGTTAACTCTAGTGTATGCGCACTCGCTCTTCTAGATCTGTAAGCCCATTTCGTGAGCTTGTCAAGATTCCAAGAAGGCGTGTTCGTAGACTTTCTGCTCCATCAGTCGGATCTGAGATCCGGACTGTTCACACTACTTCCGCTGTCATGGCGGATGAAATTCCTATGTGTGAGCTTCTCCAGGCACCCATCGACGGGTATGGAGATGCTATCGTTGTGCCAGCCATCGTGGCTGAAAACTTTGAACTCAAGACCGGGTTACTGAATCTTGTAACCTCTAATCAATTCTTCGGTTTTGAGCGGGACGATCCTCATGCTCATATAAGATGGTTTAACAAGATTGCATCTACCATCAAGTATAAGAATGTCCCTCTGAATGCTGTTAAGCTTCTTCTGTTCCCGTTTTCCTCTTGAGGGGCAAGCCCGGATTTGGCTTGAAAAACAACCCCCTCAATCAATAGAGACATGGGAAGATCTGGTGAAGAAATTTGTGAATGAATTCTATCCACCTTCCAAGACCACGAGTCTTAAAAATGAAATCATCAAGTTCACTCAGAAGTTTGATGAATCCTTCAGTGAATCGTGGGATCGTTTCAAGGAATTGCTTCGCAAATGTCCTCACCACGGTTTCTCCGAGTTGATGCAACTCGACACTTTCTACAATGGAGTGAGTCAATCTGATCAAGATTCTCTCAATTCCTCCGCGGGAGGAAATTTCCTTAGCAAAACTGTCAAAGAAGCTTTGGCGATAATCGAAAACAAGTCTAAAGTCCGCACTGCACGAAGCAAGCCGGTTGTTTCTCAAGTCAGTGTTGGACCTTCTTCTTCTTCATCGCCCGTGAGTCAGTCTAGCACCGATGCTAAGATTGATAAACTCACAGAAGCTATTCAAGCTTTGGTTCTTTCCTACCAGAAGAAAGTCTCTTTTCCACAAACTTCACCTCCTGCTGAAGTTAAGAAAGTGGAAGTCTGTGTTACCTGTGGTGGCCCCCATGCTTATTATAACTGTATGGCCACCGATGGTAACCCCTTTGAAGCTAATGCTGTGGGCGGGATGCCTAATCAAGGAGGCAACCAATATCGTGCTCCTGTAGACCCGAACCACCGTCCTAACCACTACTCTGGACCTCCCGGTTTCAATCAAAATCAAAACCGTAATCAGAATCAAAACAGACCAAACCAAGGTTTTCAAAACCAAGGTAATTTCGGTCCAAACAACGGTTTTCAAAATCAGAATCAAAATTTCCAACATCAAGGAAATTACAATAGAAACCCAGGTCAGGGAAATTTCAACCAAGGGTATTATCATGGCAATAATCCAGGGAATTTTCAGAATCAAGGCCCTAATCCTAACAATAGAGGCCAGAATTTTCCTGTGCAAACTCCAGCTCCTCCCGTCATTACCCCTCCAGGACCATCATCTGATGAGTTGTTGAAACAATTCATGAAATCCCAAGAGGAAATGAATCGGTTGTTGGTCAGCCAAATTTCTGACATCAAGTAGTCTTTAAATGATCGACCCTCGGGCTCAGGTACTCTACCTAGCAACACGATCGCTAATCCGAGGGGCGATGCAAAGGCGATCACAACCCGAAGTGGTGCTTCATATGCTGGACCCGCTATTCCTACTACCTCTTCTTCTATCCCGAAGGTAGTGGAAAGTGAACCTCCAAAACACAATGGACCTACGACTCCAATGCCCCCTCCTCCTGTGGCATTTAGTCAAGTTACCAAGGAAACAACGGACAAGGTACATTATTCAAGTCTACGAAGTACCGTACACGTCCAACCTTCGGTAGTCCAACCTCAAGTGGTCCAGCAACCCAAGTCAAATCAAGGAGTTGTTTTTGAACCTCCTGTAGCTCCTGTTGACCCTAAATCCAAAACTTCTATTCCTTATCCTTCACGGTTACATGAGCAAAAGCTCCGCGAGAAAGCTAGTCATCAGATGGAAAAGTTCTTTCAAATTTTCCAAGAGCTTCACTTTGACATAAGCTTCGCGGATGCCATCATGTTAATGCCCAAGTTTGCATCCACTCTGAAACATATGCTGAGCAACAAAGAAAAGCTATTTGAAATGGCTAAGACTCCTTTGAATGAAAATTGCTCAGCAGTATTGTTAAAAAAGCTTCCCGAGAAGCTAGGAGATCCCGGAAAATTTCTTCTTCCTTGTGTTTTTCCTGGGATGATTGAATGCTTTGCCCTTGCCGATCTTGGTGCAAGCATAAATCTGATGCCGTACTCAGTGTGGAAGAAACTGTCTCTTCCGGAACTTATTCCTACCTGCATGACTCTGGAGCTTGCAGATCGATCCATATCGCGTCCTCTTGGCATCGCCGAGGATGTATTTGTCAAAGTAGGAAAGTTCCACTTCCCAGCTGACTTTGTGGTCGTTGATTTCGATGCTGATCCTCGAGTTCCCCTCATTGTTGGGCGGGGATTCTTGAGGACGGGCCGTGCTCTTATCGATGTATTTGAGCAAGAGATCACTCTCCGTGTGGGTAATGAAGCTGTTACCTTTAACCTCGATCAGACTTCGAGGTACTCCTCAAACTATGACACTGAATCAATTAATCGAGTCGATTTAATTGACATTGCTTCAGAGGAGTACTCTCAAGAGTTTCTTGGTTATCTTCATAATTCTGTGGGTGGAAATTCCAATTCCACCACATCTTCTCAACCTATCATTGCCGACTCTTCCCCCTCTCTCACTCCGTTTGAGGGAGGTGACTTCCTTTTGGAAGAGATCGATGAATTTCTGGCTACTGATGAATCAATTCCGCCTGGAATTGATGGTGTGTATGATTCGGAGGGAGATATTCTCTATCTTGAGCAATTGCTTAATGAAGATCCATTACCTTCACTCCCTCCGAAGGAAATCACGACTGAGGAAATCAAATCAGTGCAAACTTCTACTGATGAATTTCCCGAGGTTGAACTTAAGGACCTACCTCCTCATCTCGAGTATGCATTCTTGGAGGGTGATGATAAATTACCCGTCATTATTGCTAAGGATTTA
>BPTQ01000008.1:194372567-194483756 GCA_019973895.1 Chrysanthemum seticuspe
ATTTATGAAGATGACTTAGTCTAAATTTATCTAAATTCGATGTTTTTGTCTAACACGTGTTCTTGAACTTTATTGAATGTTAAACAGGTTCGGTGTTACCGTACGTTTAATACTTGGTTACTGGTGATTGGATTATGTTTGTTGGGTAACGAAAGGTAAAAGCTTAAATCTATTTAAATCTGATTCAGTAGAAGTATTTAAGTTGTATTAAGTTAGTTTGATCATAAAAGTAGGTTCTGTGTTTGGATTTGTCTATTTTAAGCTCTTATCAGTGATCTTAAGGGGTGTTTGGTTTAAGGTTTAAACTGCCCTTATAGGCTTGTGCAGTAGTTCTTGTTTGTGGTTTCATGTTTGTTTGGCCTTAGTATACTCAATTGAATCAATAACTTGGGTTTGCAACATCAAAAAGTCAAAATTCACTTCAACTATCTACAACAGTTAATCTGTTGTGTTCTTGGAAATCAAACCACTTGCATTGTGTTTAAAATACATAGAGATAGGTTGCTTTAGTTTCATTACAATCATTAACATCAATTTCAGTCTACAAATCAAGTTTAAAACTCAAAAAAGTCAAAGTTCTTCATTTTATCAAAAGTCAAAAAGTGCAAGAGTCTGTTTTGGGCTCAGTTAGAGAGAATTGTTTTGAGCTCATTTCTGGGACTTAATCAGTGAGACTTGGCATTCTTAAAAGCTCAGCTGGTCCTTTTTCTTATCTGGATTTTTGTGGATTTTAGTGATTTTTCTACAAGCTTCAACAAGCTTGTGAACTTGGGCATAAATCCCCTGCACCACTGAGTCAGTGAACACTGACTTTTCCTCAGTTTTTGTAACTTGTGTACAGAGCTCATAAGAGTTCACCATGGTCTAATTTTTGGTACAATTGCTCTCAACCAGGTCTACTTCAGTTTCCAATTCATAGTTTTAAGTTTGAGCTTATTCTGAGGCTTCTGCATAAGCTTAAACTTGCCATCCAAATCTGTTTTAACTTGAAAAGCTCATAGACATCAAAACTGATCTAGGTTGCTAATCTGTAGTTATAAACTGTTGTTTCAAGTTGTATTAGAGTTATTGTATCATAATAAGGCTTTGGTAATCAGTTGGAAGCTTATCTTGTTCATTTAGCTTATTTTAGTGCTTATAAATAAGCACTTGTTTAAAGCAGTTTCATAATTCTCCAAACAAGTACCTGTTTTTCCAATTTTCTCATATTCCTAGTATTAATTTAGACTTTTCCTGAAATTTTCAGATTTTTCCAAGTTGTTTAGCTATTTTTCTTAATTTAAATTAGTTTTTAATCATTTTTAATTAGCCTTTAATATAAAAAATCCAGAAAAGGTTCTAAAAAAATAAGTTTTCATTTTTCTCAGGCTTAGATAAATATAAAAAGTAAAAAAAGTAATTTTCTAGATTTTTCATAGTCCATTTGGTAATTTTTAGTAATTTAATTAGTTTTAAATAGTTTAAAATTCATAAAAAATAGAAAAATAACCAGAAAAATACAAAAATAGTTTTGAAAATTCTAGTTTGATATTTTAGACTTTTCCATTTCATAATTTTATTTTTCTAGTTTTGTTTCCTAATTTCTTGCATTTTGGTTAATTATTAAAGAGTTAAAAATAGTTTTTAATTAATAATAATTAGATAATTAGTGATAAAAATAGTTTTCTTTTTCTAAAAAGTTTCTTTTATCATTAGGATTGTAGAAACATCATTTTCATATTTTTAGGGTTAATATTGCTTTAGTTTCAGTTTTTAATTTGTACGTCGCGTAGATTTTAATTTCAGTTTTATAAAAACATAAAAACAAAAACATCATTGTAAAAATAGTGATAGCGTTTATTTAATAGATTTTATCTTTTTAATCTCTTTTAATTTGCATTTAAGCCGTTTTAATTTGTTGGCTTATTCCGTAGTTATAATCATAACCAAATCCTTTTTCCGTTCAAACTCCTCGATCACTGTACGTTTGATAAATCATCGCATAGCTCGCTGGGACATAACGACCCGGGGAAACATTGTACTCCTCAGATCCTCATTGATTTCGTGCTTGAGCTGTTTTAGGTTTTCTTACGCTTGCGTGAGAGAACTTGACGGTTTTGCGCGCATCAGTTATTCAACCAGTTATAATCATTTTGTCTATGGATGATTGTTTTTACCCATTATTCTTAATTATACAAAGGAACTAAGGTGTGGTTGTAATAAAAACACTTTTTGATTATCAAATTGGATTGGTTGTAAACATCTAAAAGGTCGTAAGATTAGTTGTTGAGAATCAATTGTAGCCTTTTGTCTATGATCGGTTACCTTTTGTATTGACCATTTCTTAAGCAATTTGATGAAACAAGTGGATGTTTTTGTGTTTAAGTTTATGCAAGTAAACTTATGAAACTTGAATTGATCTTAAATTGATTGGTTAAACGTAATGCTTGTTTTTATGAACTAAAATCTTGACGAAGGTTTAACTTATAAGAACAATAGATTAGTAAATCAACTAATTATCATAACCAACATGTTAAGAGGTTAACACAATCACACTAATCTAGGATATGAAACTAGTTTAAGCAAGTGTAGTTTTTAATCATTTGAATTTCATTATATCTATTTGCTTTGTTATATGTTTTGGATAGACTCTGTTGATTCAAACTTGTGCTTAGATTCACTCAAATCCATGCGAACGATCACGACTTACCTTCATAATCTTGCTATAACGGACGAGTATACTTGCTCGTATGTGTTATTGGTAATATTGGTAATTCGCCTCTTATAAATTTAAAACTTGTACACACGTAGCACATCAAGTTTTTGGCGCCGCTGCCGGGGATTTGATTGTGTTTTAGCAAGTTTTGAATCCCCATCAGTAGATTCACTCAAAAAATTTTCTCTCAGAATCTTCAACCGATCCGGTTGCCCTTCAACCGAACCGGTTACATTTTTAACTCACCCAAAATGATCTAACCGATCGGTAGCAACTCGAAACCAATCCGGTTACCCTTTCTGTCCCCAAAAAATGTTTTCTTTGTTTGTCCGTGTGTTTAGATATTACCTGGATTCTCTAGGGCATTGTATGAACACTCGTGCAGCGGGAATAGAAACAATTACACCTCTTAACAACCCCGAACGTTTGATTCGAAGAAGAAGAAGAACACTTTTCATACCTTTGGAAAATCGTGTACCAAGAGTACCAAACCCACCATTTGATAACCTCGTAGAAGCCAAAGTTGTTTACAACCCTTTCACCAATTTACATTTTCCCATGGCGGACGATCAACCCATGTGGGGAACCAACCGAGCCGTAGCACCAACCCCCGAAAGTGCTATTGTTGCTGTCAACCTTGGTGACAACTTCACCGTGAAGGGTCATCATCTTTCCATGATCAAAGACCGTCAATTCGATGGCCGTGCGAGGGCCGATCTGCATAAGCACATTGCCGAATTCATCGAAATTTGCGGCATGTTCTGTTATGGCGACACCGATGTCAATGCCATCAAACTTAAGCTTTTTCCATCATCACTCGCCGGAGATGCTAAAGTATGGTACAATGAATTAACCCCAGGAATTATCAATACTTGGGAGGATGAGGCAAGCCTTTGTAAGCCGATTCTTTCCACCTGCCACGTTTGATCGATTATTGGGAGAAATTCGTGCTTTCACACAAAATCTAAACGAATCACTTGTCAAAGCTTGGCTTCTGATGAAAGATTTGCTTCGTAGCTGTCATGGACATGGACTATCCAAAGGGACCATTATCCAAATCTTTTACCATGGACTAGATGAAATCTCTCAAGGCATCCTTGATTCTGGAGGAATTTTTCTCTATAAGACTCCTAACGATGCACACCAATTGCTCGAAGATCGAGTACTTCTTAAACTCGATTGGTCCAAAGATTCCAAAACCAAACCTCTCCGAAAAACCATCACTTTTGTCGAAAACACCGATACCTCAAAACTAATGGAGAAAATGGAAGCCTTAACCTCAAAAATCGACTCGCAATACAAATATATCAAGGATGAAATGAAGGAAATGCGAGACGGATGCAACAATTGTGGAGGAAATCATCCATCATTCGAATGCGACGATAAGCCTATAGGTGGACCTAACGAAGGAGAAGCGAATTACGCCCAAGAAGGATACCGCGGAGGAGGATATCGTAGTAACTATTACGGTCAAAATTCTGGAAATTGGCAAGATCGCCGACCAAGGGATGACAACCGTGATTCTCAATCACGAACTGACAATCCGCCACCACAAAACCATGACAAAAAGATGGAAGAAACCGAATTCTAGAAAACCATGAGAGAATTCGTGGCTAATCAAAAATCTGCAAATGATTTTATCAAAAATCAAATTTTCAATCTCAAAGCCAAAGTTGAGCAAGGACAGAAAAATCATCAAGCATCTATCCAAGATCTTGAAAACAAGTTTGGCAGACTTTTTGACCAACATTCCTCTCGACCATCTGGTTCGTTGCCATGTAACACCCAATCCAACCCAAAACCATCAAATGATAAGACGTACCGTCCACCACAAACATGAAATGAGCATATCAATGATGTCTTCACAAGAAGTGGTCTCTTGTACGATCCACCACCAAATCCTAATGAAAATAATCCTATCACCAATGATAGTGAGGATGAAAACAGCACAACTCAGCCCACCAAAAAGAAAACCACCCCATCTGTCAAGGCGTATACACCAAAAATTCCTTATCCTCAACGCCTGAAGAAAGAAAAAATGGACGAGTGTTATAAGAAGTTCATCGAAATAATCAAAGAGGTTAGACTCAATGTTCCTCTCGTTGATGTCTTTGCCAGAATGCCCAATTATGGGAAATTCTTGAAAGAACTTCTTAATAACAAAAGCAAGCTAGAGAAAATATCAGCTACTTTCCTCAACGAAGAATGCTCAGCTATTGTCTAAAACAAGATCTCACCAAAGCTCGGAGATCCTGGGAGCTTTCTTATTCCATGTACTTTCGCGAATAATATTAAATGCAATGCTTTAGCCGATCTTGGAGCGAGTATCAATTTGATGCCTTATTCGCTGTATTCCAAGTTGTGCAACAACAGCCTAAAACCAACAAAAATGAGCATTTGATTAGCAAATCATTCTTATCAATATCCTGTGGGTATTGCCGAGAATATGCTTGTTTAAGTAGGTAAATTCATTTTTCCGGTGGACTTTGTAATCTTAGAAATGGAAGAAGATAGTAAAGTCCCACTCATCTTAGGAAGACCTTTCCTAAATACCTTGGAGTTGGAGAAGATCGAATCACCTTTCTAATCGATAAAGCGATGCGCTATCCACATTCCAGTGATGACACTTGTTTCAACATCAATGTTATTGATGAAGTCACTGACAAAGAATTGGACGTATTACTCAACGAATCCGATCCATTCATGACTACTTCTGAAAAAATCAATGAAACAGACTTTGACAAAGAGTTTGATGATTTCATGAAAGTAGAATTCGAAGGAGATAACTCGGAAGAAGAAGAAATGGAGGAAGAGGAAGAAAACTTTGAAGAAATAACTTTCAATGACGAGATGTGAATTAAATCCTCTATCAAAGAACCACCCACAGATCTCGAACTCAAACCTCTCCCTGATCATCTTGAATATGCTTACTTGGAGGAAAACTCACTTCTCCCAGTAGGCATATCTTCATTGCTCAAGGACAATGAGAAAGAAATTTTAGTTTCTGTCCTCAAAAATCACAAACAAGCTTTCACTTGGAAAACAACTCACATCCTAGGAATTAGTCCCAATTTCTGTAAACACAAAATCAATTTCGAAGAAGGGATTAAACCTGTTGTTGAACGTCAGCGTCGAATTAATCCCAACATGAAAGAAGTTGTTAAAAATGAAATCATAAAACTTCTCGATGATGGAATCATTTACCCAATTGAGGATAGCCCTTGGGTAAGTCCTGTTCACTGTGTTCCAAAGAAAGGAGGAATGACAGTAGTGACTAATGAACGGAATGAACTAGTTCCAACTAGAACTGTCACGGGCTGGTGCGTTTGTATTGACTATCAGAAATTAAATAAAGCCACAAGAAAAGATCACTTTCCACTCCCGTTCATGGATCAAATGCTTGAAAGACTAGCAGGAAATAAATTCTTTTGTTTCCTCGATGGATTTTCAGGATATTTCCAAGTTCCAATCGATCATAACAATCAAGAAAAGACCACTTTCACTTGTCCTTTTGGAACCTACGCATATCGGCGTATGCCTATTGGTCTTTGCAATGCACCTGCGACTTTTCAAAGGTGTATGATAGCCATATTCCAAGACATACTAGAAACCTCCATGGAAGTTTTCATGGATGACTTTTCAGTCTTCGGAGACTCATTTGAAGCTTGTCTTTCCAATCTTGATAAAATGCTCTAAAGATGCGAAGCTGCACATCTTGTCCTTAACAGGGAAAAATGTCACTTCATGGTGACCGAAGGAATTGTGCTTGGCCACAAAATCTCCAGTGCAGGAATGGAAGTAGATAAAGCAAAAGTTGATGTTATCTCGAAACTTCCACCACCAACTAACGTCAAAGCCGTTAGAAGTTTTTTAGGACATGCCGGTTTTTACCGCCGATTTATCAAAGATTTTTCAAAAATATCTCGTCCGATGACAAAACTTCTTGAGAAAGAATCTATCTTTGACTTCAATGCTGATTGCATGAAAGCTTTTGAAACGTTGAAATCTCAACTGACTAGTGCTCCAATCATGGTTTCACCTAATTGGTCACTACCTTTTGAGCTTATGTGCGACGCAAGCGATTTTGTTGTTGGAGCCGTCTTAGGCCAACGTGAAGGAAAACACTTTCGACCCATATATTTTGCTAGGAAGACACTTAATAGTGCTCAGAAAAATTATACCGTCACCGAAAAGGAATTACTGGCCGTAGTTTTCGCATTCGTCAAATTCTGATCCTACCTTGTGCTCTAAAAAACAGTCGTTTTCACCGATCATTCAGCACTAAAATATCTGTTCACCAAGCAAGATGCTAAAAGGCGTCTTATTCGATGGATTCTGCTACTCCAAGAATTTGACATCGAAATCAAAGATAAGAAAGGAGCAGAGAATCTAGCTGCTGATCATTTATCTCGTCTTGAAAACCCAAATCTTGAGGAGTTAAAAGAAGAAGAAATCGATGATTACTTCCCCGATGAAACTCTCATGACCATCGATGGAACTGGCGATCCTTGGTTTGATGACTTTGCCAACTATCTCGCTGGAGGAATTCTCAGAAAAGGTTTAACTCATGCTCAAAGGAGCAAATTATTTTCGGAACTGAAATACTATTTTTGGGAAGAGCCATATCTTTTCAAAATATGTCCTGACGGAATGATCCGACGATGTGTTTCTGGTTCCAACACACGTAAGATTCTTGACGAATGTCATCATGGCCCAACTGGGGGACATTATGGTCCTTCCACCACAACTAAAATTTTTTTTGATGCTGGATTCTATTAGCCAACAATATTCAAAGAAGCACATACACTCGTTCAAAATTGTGACGCTTGCCAAAGAACCACCAATCTTTCACGAAGAGATGAAATGTCATTGATAAGCATCCAAGTGTGTGAAATATTTGATATTTGGGGAATAGATTTCATGGGACCTTTTCCTAAATCCCACAAATTCGAATACATTCTCGTTGCTATAGATTATGTGTCCAATTGGGCAGAAGCTGAAGCTTTACCAACGAACGATGCTCGTGTCGTCGTTAATTTCCTCAAAAAGAATTTCGCTCATTATGGAATTCCCAAGGCCTTGATAAGCGATCGAGGAACCCATTTCTGTAACCAGCAAATGGAGAAAACCATGAAAAGATTTGGAGTTCGTCATCGATTCGCGACTGCCTATCATCCACAAACCAGTGGGCAAGTTGAAAACACCAACAAAGCTCTCAAAAGAATACTCGAGAAAACAGTGAAGGACAATCCTTCAGTGTGGGCAAAGAAACTTGACAATGCTCTGTGGGCATTTCGTACGGCTTATAAAACTCCAATTGGCACAACTCCGTACCGACTCCTGTATGGAAAAACTTGTCATTTACCATTTGAAGTTGAACATCGTGCTTACTAGGCTCTCAGAAACTGTAACACCGATCTCAAAATAGCTGGAGAAAAGAGATTCTTGCAATTGCACGAACTCGATGAATTAAGACTCCGAGCTTATGAAAATTCCAAACTGTATAAAGCTAGAACAAATGCTTATCACGACAAAAAGCTAAGAGTTCGAAAATAATTCAAAGCCGGAGATAAAGTTCTGCTTTTCAACATGAAATTCAAATTCAAAGCTCCTAAATTACAACCAAGATGGTTTGGACCATATATCGTTAAACATGGATATCCATCCGGGTATGTCGAACTTTATGACAAACAGGGTGGAAGTTTCATTGTTAATGGGCACCGAATCAAGTTATATTATGACAAGGAGCAAATGAATGAAGTTACAGTTGCAACAGTTTCCTCGGAAAATGAATTCGAAACAATCACCTTTATAGCACCTTTTCCAGGAAGAATCCCACAAATTGTTCCTTGGAAACCATCTGCTGAGTTCGTCTGGGATGATATTGAAGCTACTGGTGAAAAATTCATGTATATCCCCGAAATTTTCAAAATGTTCAAGGCTGCTTCTGTGGCCAAGTGAATTCGGGAAGATTCGAGTCAGGCTGATGACTCGGTAATAAAACAAGCACCTCTCGGGAGGCAACCCGTGTGTTTCCGATTTGATTTCTGTGGTCACGCCCCAAAGTTTAAACCTTTGGTTGAACTTAAGTGTGGGGGGGGGTGCTACCTCGTAATAAAACTTTTTGTTTGTTTATAAGATTTTGTGCAGGTAATGATTTCTCCAATGGACGCTAGGAATAAAGAGAATTTAAACTGATAAACTCATTGGAATATCTAGTTTCATCTTTATTTTCCCTATTTCTATACTTTGAAGTTCGTTTTTCACATTGAGGACAATGTCTAACTTCAGTGTGTGGGGGGGGGGGGGGGTGAATAGGAAAAATTATAATTTTTATGCTTAAATTCAAAAAATTTGTTTGCCCTTATGATCTAGTCATTTTTCATGCTTTTAGGATTATATATTAGAATAACTTGATCAAACCACTGGTAAAACTGGTAATATTTGAAAATTTCGAGATGTGTTCCGATTACTAGTGCAATCCATTCTAGGATCGATAAACATTAGCTAGCACATATTATAGCCCTTTCCACTAAAATTGTGAGGATTTGAAGCCTGTTCTATAAGAAGCATACATCTTTTATGCTTAAATCTTTTGCTATGAGTGTGCCGATGATTTTATTTATTCTAGAACTTGTACATGTAAATCATTACCAGACCGCAGTGAGATCGCATTTGTGCGATATAAGTGAATTCGTGTGATAAAGAGGCACCTTAGGAATAAAACCCAAATGGCTTTCCATTTTTCATATCATGCTATATTAGCTAGCCACATCGGTTAGTTAACCACCCACATGGACCCATTTGTAGTGATCATTTTTAGCACTAGATACCCTTAGTTAAACCCTCTGAGCCATCCTTTTCATTTTTGATTCACCCAGAAAATACAAAAAGATTTTACACTTTAAACCTTAGCCTAACCCTTATCAATGACTAAACGGTTGGTTGCTAGTCACCTGGAAAGTGAAGATTGTTCAAATGATTATGAGTACCACATCTTGTGAGATTGATTGAGCAATATGTCAAAAAAAATGTTGAAAGTATGGATATATTAGCCAATGTGCTATGTTCGAAGAAAAATTGTCATAGCAAAACAAAGCAAAAAGCTGTGGAAAGCCGAAAAGAAGAAAATGAAGCTGTAATCATTCATTGGTTCGCGGATTGTTTGGTAGCTAGCAACACGGGTATTAGACTTGATTTTATTTTTATTTTAACACCAATTTCATAAACACTCCCATGCCGTATCCATACCCTTAACCCGAAGCCATATCATTATAACCCGAATAAAAGTCCTCTTTAGATGTTTTTACTCGGTGCTCACGCCACGTCGGTGGAGTTTTGTTTCTTGTACAAGCTTATGGTAATAATCTAATCATGACTGAGCAATGAGTGTTATTTATCTTGTTGCTCCACTAAAAATGAGTGATTGAATGAATTATATTTCGTTCCTTTTTCGTGAGGTGTTTTGAAATGTTAATCATGCAAGAAAATCATTGGATATTGTCAAACAACTTGAATGTTTCACCTTTAAGAGCATAATTGATAAATCTTCTCTCGTACTCGTACTTGGTAGATTTGCATCACATTTTTCATAATCACGATCTTGTACCAGTGGATGTTCTTCCTAGATTTGCTTGAGGGCAAGCAAATTTTAAGTGTGGGGGAATTTGATAACGCTCAGATTGTACATGTTTTTAGTAGCGTTATTTGTGCTTATGTATATGTTATTTGGTTATATCTGCGTGATTTCAATGCTTAGTCGCATCAAAAGATGTTTGTCTAGTGTTTATAAGCAAGTGCAGGGAAACGGAAGAAAAAGTAAAGTAATGTTCAACAAATAGAAGAATCCCATTTCAGTGAAGCATGTCAAGCACAAATCAGTATCTCAAGTACCTTTGAAGACCATAGTGATCGAAGAACCAAGTTCTACAAGACAGAGAAGTAAAGATCAAGTTTCTGTAATTCAGAGAATCTAACCGGATCAGTTGCGAGTGCAACTAGATTGGTTGGAAAATGACTATAAAGTGCCAAAACGCCATCACCAACCGTTCGGTCGCCTCCCGCAACCGGATACGGTTGGCCCGTTTGTAGAAGACCAACCGAATCGGTTGGTCATGTAACCGATCCGGTTAGAGGACCTGTATCTGCCAAATTTTCATCACTAAGTTTCCCCTTTGCATCCAAACGATTCTAGGTCCTTCTCTTGGTGTATTCTAGTCCCTTCCTTACTACTTGGAGGCCATGTTCGGCAATTAATACCCTAGGCTTTGGAACTAGTATAAATAGAGGCCTTTTGTGAGCATATGAGACACACACTTCAATACAAATCTCTCTACTCATCAAACAAATCTCTTAAGCTCTCAAATTCGTCCTTAGAAGTCCAGGAAAGTTTGGAGTACCAGAAGTTCCAAATTTGGAGGCCAAATCACCAAGAAGTCTACCCCAATACTTTGGGAATCATTAATTCACCATTTGTAATCTTATTCCAAGCATTGTAAGACTTTTAATTATGTTTTCTAATGTTCAAAGTTCTGAGTTTATGTTCATGTTTGCTATGAGTGGCTAGTTTCTTTATACACTTGCTTAAATGATGTTGATTATCCTATGATTAGTTAGTGATTGTGTTAACATGTTTTAATTCAATTTCAACTTGATTTTAAGATCCAATTGTGCTAAAGTTTCATAGTAACATTTCTTAATCAAGTTTGACTAGTTGATAGTAATCGTAGAGTTCGAAAGAACATATTGTTATTCAACTAGTTATAATCATTTTGTCTATGGATGATTGTTTTTACCCAATATTCTTGATTATACAAAGGAACTAAGGTGTGGTTGTAATAAAAACACTTTTTGAGTATCAAATTGGATTGGTTGGAAACATCTAAAAGGTCGTAAGATTAGTTGTTGAGAATCAATTGTAGCCTTTTGTCTATGATCGGTTACCCTTTGTATTGACCATTTCTTAAGCAATTTGATGAAACAAGTGGATGTTTTTGTTTTTAAGTTTAGGCAAGTAAACTTATGAAACTTGAATTGATCTTGAATTGATTGGTTAAACGTAATGCTTGTTTTTATGAACTAAAATCTTGACGAAGGTTTAACTTGTAAGAGCAGTAGATTAGTACATCAACTAATTATCATAACCAACATGTTAAGAGGTTAACACAATCACACTAATCTAGGATATGAAACTAGTTTAAGCAAGTGTAGTTTTTAATCATCTGAATTTCATTATATCTATTTGCTTTGTTATATGTTTTGGATAGACTTTGTTGATTCAAACTTGTGCTTAGATTCACTCAAATCCCTGCGAACGATCTCGACTTACCTTCATAATCTTGCTATAACGGACGAGTATACTTGCTCGTATGTGTTATTGGTAATATTGGTAATTCACCTCTTATAAATTTAAAACTTGTACACACGTAGCACATCACAGACGCTGATCATGCAGGATGCTTAGAGTCACGGAAAATTACTTCAGGAGGTTTACAATTCCTTGGTGATAAATTGGTGTCATGGCAATCGAAGAAACAAGACTGTACATCGTTGTCCTCAACTGAAGCAGAATATGTAGCCATGTCTGCATGTTGTGCTCAAGTCATTTGGATAAGAACACAACTCAAGGACTATGGTTATGTATTTAACAGAATCCCGGTGTACTGTGACAATCGAAGTGCTATTACGATCTCGTGAAACACTGTTCAACACTCAAAGTCAAAGCACATCGATCTTCGATATCATTTCATCAAAGAGCATGTGGAAAAGGGTACCGCTGAATTATACTTTGTAGGTACTAAACACCAACTGGTGAATCTTCTCACTAAAGCCTTAGCTCTAGCAAGGTTTACTGATTTGATTCACCAGATTGGTATGAGGTGTTTGCCTTAAGAAGAACTGGATGAACTTTTGCAAATAATTTTCAAATAAAAATATAATAATATAAAATCTGATAAAATCCAAAAATATTATTCTATCTAAATTTCTTTCAAACATTGCAAGTACAAATCTTTCGTCAACACTTTGGTCCATCAAACCTTTCATCAGTTTTTCTGGATAAGTGTTGAGGGGGAGAATGTAAATATTTTTCAGTTTCATAAAGCATTGTACTTGCATGTTATGAAAAGATGTTGCTTCTTCAGAAATGGTGGATACGTTTCTTGTTATATACTCTTCTCGGACTCAAATGTTTTAAAATTTTATCATTTTAAAAGTTGAGGGGGATTATCATCATGTTTCTTTCCAAAATATGTTTTGTCTAACCAAAGTGGAAGTTATGGGTCTTGGTTGAAAATTGTTGTGGTGGAGGGACTAATATTGAAAATTTTGAAAAGTCATCTTTGACAAAACTCCACCTAACAAAATTTAAAACATTTACTTCTACATTTATTACCACAACCACCCAAATCCACGCCTAGAATTCAATACGCAAATCCGTGCTCCAAATCCGAAATCTGTAAGTTGTAAAAGATTTTATTCATGATTACGAACAATGATTTTTAATATTATACAAATCCAACGGTTAAATTTTTACATATGGTTTATTTTGTGAGTTACACGTATGCGTATGAACGTGTGATTTGATATAATGTGTTTTTGATGAAATGGGTTGTATCTAAATGTTTAAAACCAAGTGTTATGCCTATTTCCATCAACAAATTAAACCCAAAAAATCATTATAATGATTTTTAAATTTTAGGGTTTATATTCAAATTTGGGCGTTTCTTTGATTGGATGATTTAACATGATTAGATGCTTAGGATAGGTTTATAACATGTTTAATTACTCAAAAACACTCTTGAATCTTACCCAGAAACAACAAAATTGTAGAATTTTATTTGCTAGGGTTTATGAGTCGTATGAACATGAATTTTTGATTCTAAAGGTATTTGATGTTAAATCTTGTTGCAACCTGCTTCTATGTCATCAAATAACTTGCAGAAACATTCTTGTTCAATTTCCATGGTTAAATTTGTTAAGCTTAAGGTTAGGGTTTAGGGGTTAAGTAAAAACTTACGCTTAAGGTCCTCTACGCGTAACTGATTAGGAACTTGACATGTTTTGTGGTCTTGAAAGTGTTAGGAGTACATTGTAATCAGTTTGTTATATATAATTTGTTACAGGCTTCTACGCGTAAAGTTCAGAATTAAGGTGTTCTTGGATTACGCTTAAGGAATACCTTATGCATAAAGGTTATGCATAAGAGCAATCTTACTCGTAACACTTACGCATAAAGGTCTATAGTGGGACTACGCTTATCCTGGAAGGATATGCGTAAATTTGGATGTCTACGCCTAAGGGCTACTCTTACGAGTAAACCTTACACGTAACTCCCTTGCCTAAGCCTACGCGTAAGATCATAAGCTACGGGTATACTTATACGCGTAAGATATTCTTACGCCTAAGGGTTTCCCTTATGCTTAAGATTACGCCTAAGGTCCTCATGTTTACGCATAAGCTCACTTGCTTATGCCTATGCAAACTTGTAACTTTATTTTGAAATGTTACGCGTACAAAACTTGTAATAATTTACTCATATGTCATAAAACCAAAATGTCACTCATAAGCTACAAAAAGTTAAAATGTTGTGTGATTAAATGAAATTTGTACATTAAAATTCAAAATTAACATACTCACGTAACTTATCACTTCAACTTTGGACTATTGGATTAATGTGACTTTGGATTCGTAACATTGATTAACATAACAACTTCAATTAAAATTGGACAGTAAAATCAATCTTAGACTAACATAATGTCTTTCGATATGTTGGTTCTTTTGTCTCAATACCTTTCAGATCACGAAATGGACGTCAACATGGAAAATCTCAATGCATCCAATGAACTAACAATGGAAGATATCTTCCCAGCGGATTATCGCAAAACAATTGGAAAGAACAACCTAAGAGTCGATTTTGATAACTTCACTTGCTCGGAATCATCGTGCAGAGTAGCTGTGGACATTCTCAAGGAACATCCCTACCGCTTAATGCTATCCAACTCAACTATAGTACCAGAGATCTACATCCATCAGTTCTGGCATACTATGGAGAAGATTGAGGGTCAATATGCAGTCAAAGTGACCCTTAACAACAAGGAAGCCACAGTCATGGTAGCGGATCTTCGCACTATTCTTCTTCTACCAGCCATTCAGTCTGCCGATTACGTGCCAACTCCCACTGAAGAGGCAGTAATGCAATTCATGGTTGATATTGGATATGACGAAGCTGCTAGAATCATCACCAAACATTCCACTGTTGATCTAAAGAACATCCCTCAGCCCTGGAGGACACTTTACATCATGATCGCCAAGTCGGTATCTAGACGAGACAGCGGTCATAAACATCCTAAACTGATGCACCTACAAACTTTCTGGGGAATGGTAAACAAGCAACAAATTGACTATGCAAGTTTGATATGGGAAGACATGATGCAACATCTTAAGAAGCCTGGGTCAAAGATTCCCTTTATCAGATATACAAAGTTGTTGATCCAAAACATTCTCGAGAAGAATCTGGACATCCCAATGAGAATAAATGACCCCAAGACTCACTCAGTGTTGTATGAGCCTACTTTAAACATTGTTAAGTTTAAGGACTCGTCAACACGGAAACAAGGTGCAGATTTACTTGACTGCCTAATCACTGATATAATCAAGGGTCTTCCCTCGTATCTTCGTTACAAAGAAGCAGTGAGAGCTGGCAAAGTTGGGTTTATGGATGAAAAGACTTCTGCAGTGCCTACTAAAAAGACTAGAAGATCAGGTTGCACTGGAAGCACGGGGAGTACAACTAAGTATAAGAAAAGACACCCACCCAGTAAGAAAAGAGTCCCAGCTCAGATCGTTCGTCCTCAAGTCAAACCAGAACCTATCCCACAAGACGATGATTCTGAAACTGAGTCAGATGAGGTGAATTACTGCTCTGAATCGCAACAAGATGATACATCTTCACCAATGTCAGAAGACAAACCTCCAAGTCCCTCATCAAACAAAGGGAAGAAGCCAATGACAGAAGAAGAGGAAGAAGATTCGGATGAAGAGGATGCTCCGAAAGATGAAGACCGGGAATACCAGAAAACTCTAAACAACTGAGA
Organism: Chrysanthemum seticuspe; assembly: GCA_019973895.1. Lineage (NCBI taxonomy): Eukaryota > Viridiplantae > Streptophyta > Magnoliopsida > Asterales > Asteraceae > Chrysanthemum > Chrysanthemum seticuspe. The sequence goes on from BPTQ01000008.1 coordinate 194,388,357, forward strand.
TTGCAGCAAGCTGCCAAAGATTTTGAAGCTCAACAGTTAAAAGGCCCTGAAGGTTCCAGCAGTGGTGTTCCAGTCACACCAGTTCTTGATGCGGTTAATCAACCCGATAAGGGAACTGGTGACACCACAAAGGAATCTACGGAGCAGCAGCAGGATTATGAAGTTAAGTTCAATTTCGAGGAAGATGAATAGGAAACTACTGAGAAGATTACTGATGCAAATGTGGAAAAAGCTGAGAAAGAAAGGATTGCTGAAGAAGCCCGTGCTAAGAGGGAAGATGAAGAAAGGATTAGAATTGAAACAGACAGCTACATCAAAGATAATCTTGAGCAACACTCAGAGCAACCCAATGACCCATCCACAACTAAATCATCATCCCACTCATCTCCACCACCTTCAAAAGATATAACAACAAGATCATCATCCAAGTCATTCAAGAAAACTGCAGATACATGGGCATCTCGAGCCAAGACCAAAATCCTAAAAGTTGTGAAACAAGCAAGAAAACATAGCATGGTTGACAAAAAGATGAACTTGCTGGCTAACAGGGTCCATTTAATTGGTCAAGAGATGAACACGTTCATTGTGGAGAGAGATTAGATTAAGATATTCCTCAACAGAGACATTCAAGGAGAAATGGAAGAGAAGATCAAGGAATATACTCATCAGTTCCTACTCCAATATGTCCCTGGAATAACTAAATACATGTTCTCCAAACAACTTTATCCAACTTTGAGAACATTGATCAGACATAAAATTACAACAACACCGGTGACAATGCAAACGCGACCAGTTCAGCCACCTCATGTCACAAAAACTGATCAACTATCACAGTTAATAACTCAGATGACTGCTCGATCTTTGACACTCACATCTGATGAATTGAAGTTTCTTGAGGTTCTCCTTGCTCATCAACAGAAGACTACATGCAAGGAAGCTGCTGGTATTGAGAAGCATTACAGAGATGATGATAACACTGACAAAGACCCTAACGTTAAACGACAAAAGAAAACTAACAAGTCTTCATCATCTATGCCACCACCACAACAAAATACCACCGCCACATTTACAACTCATGCTACTCAGCAACCTCCAGCATCTGAAAAACCTCGAGATACTGAGTCTCCACCACCATTGGAGAAAACCGGTGATCATTTTCAATATACCAACGGTGAAGACGAAGAAACTGCTGAGCCCCAACAACAACCGTCACCTCCACCATCATCCAAGCAACAACCGGGATCCTCCTCTAAGCCAAAAACGAAGAAATCAGATTCGATCGTCTCCTGGTTAAACGAAGATGACACAGAAGAGTATGACTGGTTCATTAAGCTTGTTGATGCAACGCCTCAAGAACTGGTAGATGGTCGTACTATGGAGCAAGTCAAGATTATCCAGGACGATTTTAAAGTCAAGAAGATGACGAAGAGGGAATTACGCCGGATTAAGGATGACGCTTTCCAATTTGCTAAAAGACAGATCCGGCAGTGCTATTGAAGTCGAATACCATCTCGACAACATTGCACAAGCCATGTCTAACAACATTGACTGGCTAAACCCCGAGTCAAACTTCGACTTCTCAAGAAAGGATAACACTTCGTATTTCACTGATTGGACTAAACCACTACCAACCATTGGCCGACCAGAGCAACCAAAGATTCCTTACCGATACTTCTTTAACAACGACCTCAAATTTCTACAACACGGTACCGACATCAGCAAGAAGTACGCTACATCACTAACCTTCAACATTCCAGCTACAATCTTCTCCACCAATGTTGCCATTGAGGAAGAGGCCACCAAACTGTTTGTTGACAAAGTGGTGGACTATGATATTGATGCTAAGTATGATATTCACCATTGGCCATCAAGGAGAAGTTTGTATTACCGAAGCTGCCAAGTTTGAAGGTCGAACAAGGAGGTGTATATTGACAAGAAGATCGTTGCTATTATGAATGTCTCATTGGCTACGAAATGGGGTTATTCATTCTTGAAGGAAATCAAAGTCAAATGACAGGACGGACAAGAATATGACTTCACTGAGGCTGATTGATAAGGATTTAAAAGGTACACTTTTGAGGGGTCATTTAAGCTCTTAATTGATCACTTTTGTATCCGTTACTACTTAATTTCGTTCCTTTTCACTTTTTAGGTCTCTTGAAGGCAAATTGCTGGAATGACACTTATTCGGATGAAAAGGCATGAATATACGAAGAAAATGGCCAAAGTCAAGAATCGAGACACTCAAGCTGCTGGAACTGAAGGGGACGGCGTCACGGCTTAACTGCGATGCCGTCGCGACACACCCTTGAGACGACTCAGAGAGCAAATTGGTATTTTACAAGTGACGACATCAGGTTTAAAAGAGTAGGGCGTCGCAACTCAGACGGCCTAGATTTGGATCCCGACGGCGTCAGAGGTTGAAGCCGACGGCGTCACAAGCATAAGGTGACGCCGTCACAGAGTTAACGTGGCCAAGACGAAACCCTAATGGCGGCGACCCGACGGAGTCACAATTAAAGAGTGACGCCGTCGCATATTGTAACTCTATATATAGAATTCGAATTTTTAGTATTTTAGAGAGGTAGTTTTGTGGAGTAAAACCTAAACCGAACATAGGCTGTCTTGGGTAGTATCTTAGGGTTCCATACCCTACTTTACAACAATATAAGTGATTTTCTTCATTAATTCAATTATGTATTCAATTGTTTGTATGCATGCTTGCATGTTTTCCATGTCCGGCTAATTTACTTGTGTGTTTGCTTAGATATATGAAACCTAGGTATTGAATATTGATTGGTTGTCTCTTATCTTAATTGTTATTGAACTAGTATTGTGATAGGTCACCCGTTGTGTTTTTAATGCTTAAGTAATCTTTGTGAACATTAGTTTATAATCACTTAGAGTTATTGTAGTCTAAACATCCAAAGGTAACCTTAGAGTTAGTTTATGAATCCTAGAGATTTCGTAGGCAATAACCTCAAGGTAGACTTAAAGAGTTAGGGATAAACGCATACCCTACGACCTTAGAAGACACAACGTGTTAAGAATAAGGACGTGACAATTCAACCATCAATAGGAGATAACTAGGGAGTAATAGCATCTAAGTAAACACATTTTTGATCATCATAAGAGCACACAACAATAGACATAGACTACACTGACCTTAGTTTAGATAATTAGATAAGTAGAGTAATCGGTAGAAATACCAACTCCCCAAATCCAATACCCCGAGATTCGTACCTTTCCATTTTCTAAAAAAAACATAAAAAATATAAAAAATAATCTTCCTCAACCCCAACCTTAGCATAGTAATTTCTCACTAATACTACACTACAACGATTAGGTTCACTGCCTAGGGTGTTGAAAAACTTGCTCGACGAAAAGAAAGTTCCTTTGACCCGAACGCGCGTTGTACGCGTATCAAGTTTTTGGCGCCGTTGCCAGGGAATAGAATAGCTAGTTAGATTTCCACCTCGTTTAAGTTTCCTTGCTTGATTCCTATCAAGCAAGCTTTTTTCCCATTTTTAGCTTCCTCGTAGTCTATCCCCCTTCTTCGCTGACCACTGAACAGAAAGGGAAGCTCTTAAAAGTTCTAAGAGAATACAAAGGAGTGATCGCATAGAGTGTTGCTGACATTAAGGGTATTGATTCTACTTTTTGTACTCATAAAATTCTTATGGAAGATTACAAACCAAACGTTTAACCTCAGAGGAGAGTTAACCCTAATATCAAGGAGGTAGTGAAAAAGGAGGTCGTCAAGCTCCTCGATGCCGGCCTAATCTACCCCATTTCGGATAGCCCTTGGGTCAGCCCAGTCCAAGTGGTTCCAAATAAGGGAGGAATGATGGTTGTGAAAAACGATAAGGGTGACTAAGCACCGCAGAGAACGGTTACTGGTTGGCGTGTTTGTATCGACTACAGGAAGTTAAATGATGCCACCGGAAAGATCATTTTCCTTTGCCATTCATCGACCAGATGCTCGAAGGTTAGCCGGGCATGAGTACTACTGTTTTCTTGATGGTTTACTCAGGATACTTCCAAATCCCCATTGCTTCTGAAGATCAAGAAAAGACTACGTTTACATGCCCTTACGGGACTTTTGCTTACAAGCGAATGCCCTTCGGGTTATGCAACACCCCGCCACCTTTCAACGATGTATGATGGCCATATTCCATGAATTAATTGAAGACATCATGGAAGTCTTCATGGATGATTTCTCGGTATTTGGGAATTCCTTCGACCTTTGTCTATCCAAGCTTAGGAAGATGTTGAAACGGTGTGAAGAAACAAATTTAGTCCTGAATTGGGAAAAATGCCATTTCATGGTAAGAGAAGGAATCGTCTTAGGGCAAAAAGTCTCCGGAAATGGAATCGAGGTCGATAGAGTTAAAATCGAAGAGATATCCAAACTACCTTATCCTACTACCGTTAAGGCCATTCGAAGCTTTCTAGGTCATGCGGGCTTTTATAGAAGGTTTATTAAGGACTTCTCGAAAATTGGCCGGCCAATGACACAACTTCTTGTCAAGGACGCCCCTTTTGATTTTTTGAAGAATGCAAGGAAGCATTCAATCGTCTAAAGAAAGATCTCACTCAGGCTCCGATAATGGTTACCCCTGATTGGTCCCAACCGTTCGAAATCATGTGCAATGCTAGTGATTATGCTGTAGGCGCTGTGCTTGGCCAAAGAAAGGAGAAGCATTTTCAACCAATTTACTATGCTAGCAAAACCATGAATGTAGCGCAAGAAAATTATACAACCACCGAGAAAGAGCTTTTAGCTATGGTTTTTGCCTTCGATAAGTTCAGTCAATATCTCGTCCTTTCCAAAACTGTCTTCTTCACATATCACTCCTCCATACGATACTTGTTTTCCAAACAAGATGTAAAACCTCGACTTATTAGGTGGATTCTATTGCTTGAAGATTTCGACATTGAAATTCGAGATAAAAAGGGAGCTAAAAATCTTGCTGCTGATCATCTATCACGGTTAGAGAACCCAGACCTTGAGAAATTAGACCATACCGAAATGCGCGACTCTTTTCCTGAGAAACGGCTAATGGCCATTAAGGAAATTGAGCCATGGTATGCGGATTATGATAACTATTTGTCCAGTAGGGTTTTGCCAAATTACATGACTAGGCAAGATAAAAGGAAATTCTTCACCGCGCTAAAATACTATTTCTGGGATGAGCCCTTCCTATTCCGCATATGCCCCGATCAAATCATTCGACGTTCTGTTGCTGGAAGAGATATTGATTGAATTATGAGAGAATGTCATGCGGGACCATCTGGGGGGCATCACGGTGTAAATGTCACGGCACAAAAAGTTTTCGATGCCGGATTCTAATGGCCTACTGTTTTCCGTGACGTTAAGAGATTAGTTCAAAAGTGCGATGCATGCCAACGATCGAGAAACATCTCGTGGAGGGATGAATCACCTCAGAACTATATCCAAGTCTGCAAAATATTCGATGTTTGGGGTATAGATTTCATGGGACCTTTTCTATCATCTGGAGGAAATGAATACATTCTAGTGGCTATCGACTATGTATCCAAATGGGTAGAGGCCCAAGCCCTTAGGACTAACGATGCAAGACTAGTCATTCATTTTCTTAAAAAGCTCTTCGCATGATTCAGGATTCCCAAGGCATTGATCAGTGATAGAGGAACTCACTTTTGCAATGCTCAAATGGAGAAGGTGATGAAGAAGTATGGGGTTTCGCATAGATTTTCTACAGCATATCACCCCCAAACGAATGGGCAAGTAGAGAAAAAAAATAGAGCATTAAAGCGGATACTTGAAAAAATGGTCCACCAGAATAGAAAAGATTGGGCATTCAAACTGAATGAGGCACTCTGGGCATTCAGAACTGCGTATAAAACACCTATCGGAACAAACCCTTTTCGCTTGGTATACCGGAAAGCATGCCACCTCCCTATTGAACTTGAGCAAAAGGCATACTGGGCACTTAAGGACTGTAATATGGATTTTCTGAGGCAGGATCAAATACGTTCCTACAGCTTCAAGAACTGGATGAACTAAGACTTGAAGCTTATGAATCGTCAATCACATATAAAGAAAGGGCGAAAAGATGGCATGATCAACGAATAAAGAATCCTAAAGATCTTGTGGAAGGAGATAAGGTGCTTGTAGGATCGAATATTTATTGTGTTTGATGATTCGGGTGGTCTTGGATGATCAAAATACATGGTAGCCATTAGAGAGAGAAAGTAGATAGATGGGTGTTTTTCTTGGTAGAGACTTGTAGCATAAATAATGAAATATTAGATTGAAAGCACCACCCCTTCCATGGATGGAAGGGGTATTTATAGTTACAGAATACACGACCTCCTATCGGCCGGTGGATCAGGCATACAGTGGGTAAAGACCCGTCCTTCCTCCACGGTGTTACACTACGCTAAACTAAACTAATAACTAACTAATAAATTGATAAATAACGTAACTAACGATATGTCTACGAGCTAACTTATGCTAGATAATATTTGGGGTGACCGACTCTTCACTATGGAATTTTCTAATTCCTAACAATCTCCCCCTAAGGGAGGTCACCCCATGTTTTACATTTTGAATCCTAGCATTCTATTCTTGACTTTGTTCTTTAGCTCGTAGACTTCAATTCTTTAATTCCGCAATCTTTGTGCATTAGTAGCGATTCTTTAAGGACCGATAACTTTGTACTTTAAGTGGAGGCCTTTAACTGATCCACATCTTTGATGATCTTTGAGCTTTCATTGAGATCATCAGCAACAGTAAATCTTTGGATCACCCTTTATTGTGTTGCCATCATGTGAAGTTGTGACTTTCGGACCGACATGCTCACACTTTTGAATCATGACATCTTTCCATCAGAGTAGCGGAAGCCTTATTGGTTCATGATATTTGCAGCAGCGAAGCAGAAGCATAGTATGAAATATCAGAGCCAGGTTATTTAGATATGCACCAGTCATGATTTCTTCAAATTAAGTGTGGATGTTGTGAGCAAGCGGCTTTGGATTGACCGCTCAATTCTGATCAGCTGCAACCATCCAAATGTACCTGCAAATAACAGTTAGCAATAAAACACACGAAAGTGTCTTTGATCACTTTCGTCTAATTGAGGTACACGGCCCACGGTTCCCCGTTGATCAGTACAAGTACTACCTGTGATCAGGTATAATTCCGAGAAATCTCCTTGACAGGGTTTTGCAGCTGCTCTAGCCGTTCTCAAACTGGAACGTCTCAAAGAAGACAACACGGAGTCAGTGAACCAGCGAATTGAGTTTCACTGATTGATGAAAAATTGATTTGAAAAACAATCGCGTATTGCTTGAAGAAAGAGTTTTGCAATACGACAAAGGTTTTATGAGAAAGATCAATTTTCAATCATAAATACTTTTTGTATTTGAAGTGAGTACACATTCGATGTGCTAGATAAAAGAAGAGATTCGCACATCGAACGGTTTTTCCAAAAGTATTTTTTCAATCAGAGATACTTTTTGTGTTTGAAAACATGAATACACATTCGACATGCTAGAGAAAATAAGGTTTGCACATCGAACGGTTTTTTCAAAAGTATTCATCAATTCCAATCGTGGACCAAGGTTGATTCAAGATTGAATCGCCCCATCGTTTCTATCCAGTTGTCAAAAGCTTGATCTTTTGCAAGATTTCACATGTCACCCACCAAGAGCTTGTTAGATGTTGGCTCTAGAAGGATTTCCATCTTCATTGTGAATATTTTTACATATCACTCGGATGTTCTGGCAATACCACTAGGATAATGCGTAGGACTCTCAATATATACTTACTTTCCACATTGTGTGAAACAGCAAGTCATCATTAATTTTTTGTCCTAACGAGATATTGTGGATGATCTCTTGGCTCTAGACTTAATCGTGCATATTTGGTTCCTATGTCGGAGACTAAGGAGAGGGTCTCCTTCTTCAATATCAACAATCTCTAAGAGAAGGTCGATAGATTATGTTTGGTTCCCCGTGAGAATGAAACAAGCCCTTTTAAGAGGAACTTGAGTAGCTTGGGAAGTTTAGTGCAGTGCGTTACTGGGTCCATGACGTCTTGTCTTCAATACCAGTGTTACCTTAGTAAACACCAGTAGCATATGTATTGAACCCGGTTATTGCCCTAGGGTTGAATTATTGGAGGGCTATTTCTTTTCACCCTTTTCATATTCATTTCTTTTTCATTCTTCAACCCCTTCAGTGCTTACCGAGACTTCATAACTAGAACCTTGTTGGGTTTATTCCAGTACTAGCTCTGTCTCAGTCCACACTCTTCCCATATCTCACTTTTCTCCTTTTTTTCATCATACCTAAGGACTCTACACTATCTAGTGGATTGTCCCTGGGTAGATCCCTCCGGCTCTGGCGGGATCGTGGGAACCAATACCTAACCTAACCATCCTTATAACACCATGCACAAAATAAATTGGTCGGTATTTTGGTATTGTTCTTTCCTTCATGAAACCAATTGAAAAGTCATTTGGAAAATCAATGAAGGTACTTGTGATATAAAATCAAAACATTTTGTAACTTAATTGTTTTGATCATTTTAGAAATGCTCCCCCTCAACATGTGCATATGATATTGAAATTGTTTGGCACATGGAGGCAAGAGTTCTTTGAAATAATTTCTTGATCACAATTTCCATAGAAAAAGCCTTTTGATTTTCTTTGCTAAATTCTCTCCCTCAATATGTGCATAGGATATTTGAAATCATTTTATCACATAGAGGCAAGAGTTCTTTTGAAGTACATCCACGATTACAAAAGCCAATATAAACCATTCGCTCCCCCTCAATATGTGCATCGATATACGAAAGAGTTTGGCACATATTAGAGAGAACCTGCACTTTGAATCAAAACGATCATCATTTATCAAATTTCATTATTAAATCACAAATTCTCCCCCGATCAAAAATATCAAACCCTTTGAGATTTTGGATCCCAAGTGATTTAATACGGTTTAGAAAACATGGGAGAATATGTGGCCTAGTTTAAATACTCATCATGGTTTTGGATAAATCCTCCTCCTCAACATGTGCATTTTCTATTTGAAATCGTTTGGCACATGGAGGCAGGAGTGCCTTTAAAGGACTAAACCAATTCCATTTAAACAGATTTGAGATTTAAATCACGATCTCTCCCCTGGTCAAAAATATCAAACCATTTGAGATTTGTGATCCCATCTGATTTAAATCATTTAGAAAAGTTTGGGGAAAGACGTGGCAAGATTTAATTTTGAAAATGACTGATAGAGGACTAATTATAGACATTAAAGATTGTTAGTGTCAGGTATGATAGTTTTTAAGAGATCTTTTAAGTAAAACAAAACAATTTCACAATCAAACAAGAACAGAAAAAAATTTCATTTTGAAAGACCTTGATTCTAAAGAAAAAATCATACCATGACATAACATTAAATCTTTAGATCACCACTTATATTGTACAATCCGGACTTTTATGAAGAAATATCGTTTGAAAATAATTTATTTTAAATCACTCTCCCCCTCAATCGATGACCATAGTCGATGATTGAGTGACTTAAGTTTTGATAAAATGAAGTCCGGTGATATTCAAAATTTAGTCCAATTAATTTTCAAAAACAATATTTTCCATTTTCAAAACAATTTTATTCAAAATTTTCAAAAATTGTTTAAAAATGGTATCCTGCACAAAGATACGTTAGGTGGTTGAGAAGCTTATGTTGATGTTGCTGGAGGGCTTGGAAGAAAAACCGTCTGCTGATGCAGTGAGACTTCTTACGTTGCATTTTAATGCCAACTGAGGTCAAATTAAGCTCTGTTTCTTCATTTGTTGATGAAGAAAACCATCTGCTGATGCAGTGAGACCTCTTACGTTGCATTTATGCCAACTCTTCATAGAAGTCCAATTAAGCTCCGTTTCTTCATTTGTCAACCCAAGATATAGTTACCCTTTCCTTCCGGCATCTAATCATCTTCAATTGTGGGATCCGGATCGGGAACACTCTTATATACCATGATATCTACATATGTTAGTGGACACAAACAAATATATGGTGGTCGACATCACCCAAACAGTAATCGACTAATAAAAGTCAATCCAACATATCAATCAATTCATATATGGCATGGGAATAATGTGTTTATCAAACTCTAATCATCTAATCTTAACAATCATATCCTGGGCACCTAGTCCTTCAACGTAGGTTAACATCATTTTCAATTAAGCATATAGGATAGTTAGATAATCTCGTTAGATGATATAGATTTGAAAACATTCTCCCCCTCAATCAATGACTCATTTTATGAAAAGATTAAAAGCGCTGAAGTCATTGATTGAGTTTTCAAATTTTTTTTTTCGAAAACTTAGAATCAGATTGTTTTTAAGCAACTCATTTTCCACCATTTTGAAAACACAACAAATATTTTTCTGAAGAATTTTAGACGGAAAAACATTTGTGTAGGAACATCAATCTTTTTGACGACATGCTTTCCTTGTTTTGTTTTAGGATAAGGGCACGAAATATAAGAAAAATGGTTTAGCGTAGCACTTTCCTTTCTTTAAGAGCGGGTTGCTATCAGAAGTAATAGCAAGCCATAATTTTTGACATGTTTAGAAAAAGAATATTTACACCACCTGCTCGAAATTCATCTATGCTCCCGTGCCATTATTGAATGCCATTTCTAAGACCGCAGATGTTATCGATACCAGAAGACATGTCTTGAAAAACATATTTTTGGTATTTTTCAAATTTTCTGATTTTTATGGGTTTTTGAAGGTTTTATATTTTTCTATTTGGTTTTTAATAAATATATAGAAAGATAGAGAAGATGATATAGTTAAAGAAGATGATGATACGAGTACCGAGATAAGGATATCGAGCAGCCCCGTTGTAGAAGATAGAAGTCATCATCCCTAAAACTTTCACCTCCAAAGCTTCCGAGGCTCTTGAATAGAAGGTAGAACACGAGCCTTTGAGAAAGAGAGACTTTGGCAGCTTCCCCCCAAACCAAAAATCCATTAGATGAGCAGATTCGAAGCTCTATTTCAAGCTTGCCTTATCTAGGTGCACAAGGAAGCACACCATTATCATAAATCCCGCTGCTCCTTTTAAGACCGATAATCGAGATTCTTCGTTCGGGGTTATATCATCAACAGGAACAACAACGTATCATCCCACTCATAAATAATCTTCTCACATTTCTTTTCCATTGATGACTGAAGCGATCCATTCCAAAAGATGTCGAGAGAACAATTCCCCGAAGTAGATGAATTGATGCAGTCAATCTCTTTGTATAATGCTCAAGAACTCTCCCGAATACACATCATGAGGGTAATGAAGAACACCTCCCCTATGTTCACATCTTACGTCCCTGATGAATGTGTATGAAGTTCAAGAATCCGAAGTACACCAATATCCAGGAACTCTCCCGAATACACATCATGAGGGTAATGAAGAACAACTCCCCTATGCTCACATCTTTCGTCCCTGATGAATGTGTATGAGCTCAAGAATCCGAAGTACACACATTCCCAACGAGAGAATAACTGATAACACCTCCCTCATGTTACATATTTATCTCCCCTGAATATGTCATACTTGTGTACCTCTATTATCTTCAGAAACTTTCTCTAACATCTCTTCCCCCACATAGTTGGAATAAGAACACTAAACACCATGATGAGATAAACATTGAGATTCTCTGCGGTTATGACATTCGTCTTCCCGGGATATCTTCAATCACTTAGAAGAATTAAGTTCATCAAGTTTACTCGCGTTTAGATGCTTGTCTCCTTCCCCCTTGCTGGTTTTGACACTTCAGAATCAGCAACATCTTATTAGCCCAAATACTTGAAATCTGTTGAGAAGATCGCTTGAAGTCTTTGTGAGAATCAACATGCTGAATAATGTGAGCAAGTATAATTGGGGATTAAATCAAACATTTCACCCTCCCCCAATTAGTGCTCACCCCTAAACCCAACAATCTTTATGATGAATGCTTGAATTAAGAAGAATTCTTTAGATCGTTAAATGCAACTCGTCTTTAGTCTTCTAACATGTATCAGAAAATGTAGAACAGACTGTAGACTCGACCTTCTTCAAGATTGTCCAGTTGGGGAATAGATAGTTAACATCTTCATCACACCAAAAAGCATCCCAATTAACTTACATCTTGCAAATCCCCTTAACTAAAAATCCCTCCCAATCAAACAAGAACAGAAAGATGTTCATCAAAGAAATCAGCAATCAGCCCGCAACGAACACACTAAATGGTAACACCAAACTACCAATCACATCAAACTAGAACAGAGAGATCGTTCAGAATCATCATGTTGATGTGTACATGAAGCATTAACCGGAAACACTTTGTCGATAATCATATCAGCCTGTGTGAAGATGTCAACCAACGGCTCATAGAAGAAACTCCATGTGACGATGACCCGATAAGAAGAAGATCGGTTCTTACATGAGTTTGGAGCCATTTGACCATTTATTCTCAGAAATCAATCAACCATGCAGTAATTTCACACTTCTTCTCCCCCTCAAGAATTGCATACGGAGTTGCCATTCTTGATTAAATAAGTGAAAATCATCTGAATGTTCTATTCACACTTCTCTCCCACAAAATAAGCACATGATGTCGCCATCTTCATTATAATCGATCAAGTAGAATGAGAAAACTGTAGGACCACTACGAATATCAACCTTATCACGAAATACCCACGTTAACCACAGTTATGCGTAGAACTCGTGAAACCCAAACACAAACTATGCGTATGAATAAAGAAGGAAAGATTAAGAGAAAGATGGTGACTTGATATAAGATATGTTATGCGTATATGTGAAAGATGAAAACAAGAGAGATGTTTTATTTCAAAGGAAAAACACACACACACACTTTCAAGCACACCCCTCAAATGAGACTTTGAGGGGTTTATATAGTACAAGTATCATATACCCTAAAGGGCTTTCTTTGGTCTTCGTGGATATGGACTTGGGTTGGATTGGATATTAATGCAAGCTTAACTAAACTAATACCCATTTAGCTTAGTCCAATCCACGAGCCCGTTGACTATTCTATCATGATATCTAACACACGTTACAAAGTTCCTAAACGTGAATGACCATCACTTCTAATAAAACTATTAAGGCTAACAATCTCCCCCTAAGGGGTGGTCATTCAAATGATGCTCCACTTGATAAGATCTTTACTTTCCTTGAGCTTGAACTTTGCATGTAGATATAGAATAGTCTTAATTCTTTGTTCCTTCATGCTTTGTGATCAGATAATGTGGTTGTCTGTCGTTGTCAACTTCGTTGGTTACGTGTCTCCACGCCGTTCTCCACCATGCTCACACTTCTATTTGACTTTTGGTTACCAATGATGTAGTTCTCGAGTCTTTAAACTTTGTAGATTCTTTGACATTGACGAAGAATCATCTTTAACTTTGTGTAGCCTTTGATTATGATGAGAACTTTCATGTGTTTTTGGTATGAGCATGTGGAGAATCTGCACGATCAATCCGCTCCGAAGCTTCCATAAGAAGAAAACATAAAACAGGTTAGTAATAAGCGGATTCCGGCACTTACAAGTTTGAATTTTGAGGGTGTTAACAGCATAGTGTGAGAACACATCTCTAATTCTCACAAAGGTCGTTCCTGAACTGGAGTCCCACAAGTGAGATAACACGATATACCGAAGTACATCTACAGTTCAGATGAGTCGCTGAAGTACACCGAAGCATCACTTCACGATTGTAGACCGTTTGAGACACACTAAGCGTAATCCACGGGGAGTTACCGAAGTGACCTGCTGTCAGGGCTGCTTGATGTTGACCCTGGCAGGAGTTTCCATTCAATCACTGAAGATCACAGATGTGAAACTTCTCATAAATGTTCTGGCATATTGCTAAGACCTGTGTAGGACTCTAGAATATATCACTTGTGCCCTTATTGATGAACAACAAGCGATGTCATGTCAAGTGTTCCTATGAGATCTTTTGATGAATCTCGTGGCTCTAGACTCAATAAGTGCATTTTGGTTTTCCTGAGCGGAGACTAGGGAGAGGGTCTCCTTCTTCAATACCAACTATCTCTAAGAGAAATTCGATAGATTATGTAGGGTTCCCAGTGAGAATGAAACAAATCGTTTTAAGAGGAATTGAGTAGCTAGAAGGTTTAGGTGCAGTGCGTCACTGGGTCCATGACGTCTTTGTCTTCAATACCAGTGTCATCTACTGACAACTAGTAGCATATGTATTGAACCCGGTTTCTGCCCTAAGGTTGAATATGGAAAGCTATTTCTTTTCACCCTTTTTCATTACTTTTCTTTTTAATTCTTCAACCCCTTCTTTCTCCTTTCTCACATTACTCCTTTTTTCCAATCATTCCTAAGGACTTCTAATACTAACTATTTGTGATGTCCTTGGGTAGATCCCTCCGGCTATGGCGGATCATAGGACGGATTTCCTATCCTTAGTCACCTTATAACTCCATGCCTGTCCTATTGTTGCCATAAAACCATTTTTTTCATGAAAATATCTCAGAGTGTTTATGATAGAAAACATGTTTGAAACACTCCGTGAGTTTTATATTTTCAGAAACACTCCCCCTTCACATGTGCTTATAAGTTTTGACAGAAATCTGCACATAGATGGTAGAGTTCGCACTTTTTTGAATTGATTGACTTTAAATGAACAAGACCGATTCGAGACACGTTTACATCACTAGAGAACTAGCTTGAAATTATTACCCATCCTGGTCAAGTCCATAGAAAGTTTCTCGAGATGGTACCTGATTCCTCATCAATTCATTGGTTTCGTCTGAGTCGAGCTCATTTGGAGATTCAAACAATGATCATTAAACTTTTTGATCACATTTTAATCACGTCTCCTCCCCCTCAAAAATAGCATATTTGTGATATTTTTGATATCAACGGATTAAAAACATTTTAGAATCTTTTGGGGAGACAAACGGATATGATTTAAGCATGAATTTGGAACATTTTTGTTTTATACTCCCCCTTTAATAAATCATAATCAATTAAAGGGTTTTAGAGGGAGTTATCTTGAGCACAAAGTATTTTGAAAGATTTTGAACAATCTTGAAAGGTGCTCAAGATGATGATGATTTCTCACCAGTTTTAAATGTAGTGCACTGAAGCGTACACTAGTGATTTTCATTAAAAAACACGAGTTTTGATTTGAAAAATAATCAAAAGTCATCATTTTAGTCCGGGTTTCGTACTGAAGTATACGAATGCCATTATTGAAGAAATTTTGAGAAACGACATGTTTTGAAAAACATTTAAAGAACTCTCGCTCAGGCATCTGTACATGCCCGTATCATTGTTGAATGACATTTCTAGAAACATACAGAATATCGATTATACAAGAGACATGTCGTAGAAGAATATTTTTGGATTTTTGATTTTTTATTGTTTTTGAATTTTTGAAAGTTTTATATTTTTATATTTTGCTTTTGTTGGTTTTTGAAATTTTGTATTTTGTTTTTAAAAAATATATTTACAGCGAAGCTTTTTGGAAATTCATTTTCACGAAGATTCGAGAAGACGTTCTAACTCCTCAGAGGTTAGGCTTCGCATTCCAATTCGTCGAACTAAATAGTCAAACCTTTCTTTTGGAAGGGCTTTAGTTAATAGATCGACGAGTTGGTAATCAGTCTTCACGAAGAATAATTCAACAGTACCATTTTCGACGTACTCTTTGATGAAGTGATAGCGTACTCTGATATGCTTGGTCTTTGAGTGATGAACATGATTGCATGATATGGCTATGGCACTTTTCGAGTCACAATACATAGGTATTTTATCGAAAGTAAAGCCATAATCTGTGAGTTATGTTCTCATCCATATAACTTGAGCACAACACGCAGATAGAGACACATACTCAGCTTCAGCGGTTGAAAGTGCAGTGCAATCTTGTTTCTTTGAAGACCAGCTCACTAACTTTTCACCCAAAAATTGTGCTCCTCCTGATGTACTTTTTGCTGTAACTTGATCACCTGCGTGGTCCGCATCTGAAAAGGAAATTAGATCAAATCCGGATTCCTTCGGATACCAATGTCCCATGTGAATGGATGTCTTCAGGTACCGAAAGATCCGTTTAACCTCTTTGAGGTGCAGTTCGGTAGGCTTTTCCTGAAACCGTGCTAATAAGCAAACAGCAAAATGAATATCTGGTCGACTAGCAGTGAGGTACATGAGTGAACCAATCATGCTCTGATATTTCTTCGGATCAATAGGTTTCCCAAAAAAATTGGCTCCAATTTTTGGTGAAATTACCATTGGTGTTCCGACAGAGTCACAATTATCCATACCATGATTTTTCAAAATCTCAGTTGTGTATTTAGCTTGATTTATAAAAATTCCACGAGGGGACTGATGTATTTGTAAACCAAGAAAAATTGGACATTTCAAATTTGCTTTTCATGAGATTTTCAAAGTGTTTTGAAAGATTCGGATTAGTGGACCCAAAGATGATGTCGTCCACATAAATCTGAACAATCAAAATGTCGTTTTTGCATTTTTGAGTAAACAAGGTAGGATCAACTGTTCCTTTGGTGAAATTGTTTTGGATAAGGAAAGAGGAAAGTTCGTCATACCACGCTCTCGGAGCTTGATTTAAACCATATATTGACTTTTTGAGTTTGTAGACGTAGTCTGGATGTTCCAAGTCGATGAAGCCTTCTGGCTGACTCACGTACACTTCTTCTTTCAGAGTTCCATTCAAGAACGCGGTCTTAATGTCCATCTGATAACCGTGATGTTTTTGTGAGCTGCATAGGCCAAGAAAATCCTGACTGCCTCAAGTCTAGCTACCGGCGCGAATGACTCTTCAAAGTCTATCCCTTCCTCTTGTCTGTATCCTTTGGCCACAAGACGAGCTTTGTTGCGAATGACAATCATTTCTTCATCCCTTTTGTTCTTCCAGAACCATTTGAGATCAATGACGCGAACGTTAATGGGTCTTGGAACCATTTCCCAAGATTCATGAAGACGGTATTGGAGAAGTTCCTCCTGCATCGCTTCTATCCATGCGGGTTCTGCCATTGCCTCACGAATGTTCTTTGGCTCTATATTGCTAATTGAGCAAAGGTAAATGCACAAGTCGCAATCGGTGGCAAGTTGGCGTCTCGTCTGAATTAGCCTTGAAGGTTCACCAATAACTTGTTCAATTGGGTGGTCTTTTGTCCACTTCAGAGTAGAAGGATACCGTTGGTTAAACGTGTGCGAGTTAGATGGTTCTCGTAAGCTTGAAGAAGATTCAGCTAATTCCGTAGCAAACGGGTTTTCAAATAAGTCTTCATCTAACGTTGCATCGTTCAGGTTTTGGTTTTGCTCATCAACTGCTGGTAGAACGGGTGCAATAACTGTAGTAGATGTAGATGATGTAGATGTAGTTGGTGCATTGGTTTCGACCGTAGTAAATGCATCTTCTGTTGGTGGTGGAGGATGATTTTGAGCGAGTGCAGCGGAATGATGGTTTGATGCATTTGTCGAAGTTCCACCATAGTATTCATCGAACATTAACTCGAAGAAATTCTCCCATTCTTGTTCTATAGGATTGTCAAATGAAGTTGATTGAAATCTTTGAGGTACGAGTCCTGAACTGATGTGTCCAGAAGTCTGCGGGTTTAGTGCGGGTTCTAGAGCCAGTCTCTCAGAAGCCATATGTGAAAGTTCATCAAATTTCACATTCATCGTCTCCATGATCCTCCTAGTTCTTCTGTTATACACCCTGAATGCCCTCAAGTTATCTGAATATCCAATGAAAATTCCAATATCACCTTTAGCTTTCAATTTACCTAGATCTTCTCTGTCGTTCGTCGGATAGCACAAAGCGCCAAACACGTGAAAGTAAGAGATATCAGGTTTTCTGTTGTTCACAAGCTCATACGGGGTTTTATTGAATATAGGATGGATTAGGGATCGGTTCTGAGTGAAACAAGCAGTGGCAACCGCATCAGCCCATAGAAATAACGGTGCACTAGAATAGATTAGCATTGTGCAAGCAGCTTCTACAAGAGTTCTATTTCTTCTTTCAACTACCCCATTCTGCAGTGGAGTTCTAACAACTGATGTCTGATGTGTAATTCCAACATCTTCAAAATAAGTTCTTAACTCCTGATTAGTGAATTCTGTCCCGTTGTCTGTTCTTACAACTCTTACTGGAGCTTGAAGAAGTACTTGAATACGTTTCAGGAAGGTGATGATGATGCCTGGTGCTTCGTCTTTTGATCTCAAAAACCTAACCCATGTATATCTTGAATAATCATCGACGATAACAAGAATATACTTTTTCCCATTAATGCTTTCAACTCTCATTGGGCCACATAAGTCCATGTGCAACATATGCAACCTTGCTTCCGAACTAGGTACGGATTTGGGTTTATATGATGCTCTTTTGCTTTTTCCTTGTTCGCATGATGGACATAAGTGATCCTTGGTGTATTTGAACTTTGGAAGTCCATTGCGATGTTGTCTTTGGCAAGATTGTTGATGGTGTCAAAATTGAGATGGGATAACCTTCTATGCCACAACCAGGACTGTGTTCCAGATGCTCGTGTCATAAGACATATTGGTGATGAAGAGACCATTTGATTGATGTCGATAGCATACAAGTTTGTATCACGATTCCCAGTTAAGAGATCAGTGCCATCCAAGTTTCTAACGAAGCAAGCATTTTTCCCGACTGAAAACAAATTGTGTCCCAACCCTTGGACATAGTAAACCCGAGTGATCAAATAATTTCCAAAAGGTAGATCTCCATAACCCATGATAGCTGCTACATGATCATTTCCGAAACGTACGGTTCCCATGAATTGCCAGACGAAATTGATCAGCAGCTTCAGATTCCCGGTCATGTGCTTGGAACACCCCGAGTCGACGATCCAAAGACATATTTCGATAACCTGCCAATCATAGAAGAAGAAGATTTTGGAAACCGCTTCGATTTTGGTTCCTTTGGGTTAGAGGTAAAATCCTGATCACACTCATAGAAGTTATCTAATGGTAAGACAGGTTTATCACTCATTCTACCATTCTGGAGTGTGAAAGTTCTACCCGTTAGTTTCCAAATGTCATCCCTATCAGTAGTGTAAAGCCTAAGTCTCGCAACTAGTCTTCCTATTCGTTTAGCATACGTTCTTTTGGGAACATTCTTCTTAACAGGCTTAACAATCTCATTCTTAGAAACACAATCATCATGAACATTAGTTAAAGATTTCTTGTAAGTTAAACAAACAGATTCAACACATTCATTAGAATTAGCAAGTTTCATAGGTTCATTACATTCAGATGAAATGTCTTTCTTATTAAAAGCGGTAAATTCCTAGTGTGTTCTTCTACTCTCTTCTCTTTATTCAAGCGACTACTCTTAGAGGCAAGCGAGACTCTATTGTTCCTTGTATTGCTCTTAGGCTTTAGTTTGCTGCTCCTAGAGGTGCTTCCTAGTCTTGTAGAAGGTAAGGCACACTCATTAGGATTCACAATTTTATCTAGAGAGGTGGTTTCAGCTTTCCTAGTCTCTTTAGAGTGCTTTTCTAAACTTATGTCGTTTGATCCATATATTTTAGATGTGGAGGCAGACGCATTATGGTACTCATCTTAAAAAGGCCAGGAGCTAAAACTTTTGGTTTCTCAATAACCGCTTTTCCTTTATCAACATTTTTTTTAGGCAAGGCAGGTGGAGTGACTGGTTTTGATGAAACATTTTTCTCATTGACTTTTGGAGGAGGCATAGAAACATACATTTTTGGTTTGGAAACCGGTTTTGGAACATTTGCTTTCTCCTCAGTCAATGGTTTTGTAATCTTAGTATCCACTGCCTTTCCTATTTGACATTTTTCGCTTTCATGTCATTGTAGGCACGCTCATACGACAATTTGTCATACTTGCATTCCTCAGTTTTTCCATCAAGTTGTTTAAAATATGAGACATTTTCTTTTTCAAGTTTCTCAAGTGCTTTTTCATATTTTGAAACAATTTTGGAGGTCTCAGACTGGAGTCTTTCATGATCTTCAACAGAATATGTTTGCAAAATGATGGACATAATATCAGTGGTTAGAACATCTTCGAAGAGAGAGTCATTTAAATTTTCCAAAACTTTGATTTGTTCAACATAGTCATTAGCTTGCTTTACCAGGGATTTATGGTCCTTGACAAAGTCAGCTGTTTCTTTCAAAAATGCTTGTTCAAAATGAATTACCCTTGCACTGATGGCATTCAGCTGAGGGGCAATTTGAGTTTCAAAAAACTTTCTTTGTTCGATGTCAAAACTAGAGAACCAGTTGTTAGGTGTAATACTGGTTTTAGTTTTAACCGTCTCTTGAAGATCCACAATTCTAGTTTTCACATTTTCTAAAATACTTCTCGCATCACTTGTGTTAAAAGGATTGTTTGAAGACATTTGTTCAATGTTCGAAAGAGAATTTGAGACAACAACTGGTTTTGAAACAGATTTTGAAACAGGTGTTGACTCTTTGTTTGAAACACTTGGTGTGATGGAAAACTTTGACTTTTCTTTTTGATTAACAAAAGTAATTCCGTTAATTTTGTTCCATTTGTTATAATCAATTGGTTTGTTTTCCGGATGTTTTTGTTTCATTTTTGATCTACTCTCCTCAGATAGTTCTAACGTTTCAAGAGAATCACGAACAATAATGGGTTCATGTAAAGCATTTCCATTGTTTAACACATTATGAGATTTCTGAGCTTTCTTGAGGAACGAAGAAGGGTCATTACCAAGTGCCATTCTATTATTAATATGAAAACGCGGATTTACTTGATTAGAAAGTATCTTGATTGTTTGAGCAGAATGACCTATTTTGAGAAGCAAATTTTCCAAAGTTTGGATTTTTTCATTTTTATCAAGAATTTCATCAAGAAGAGAATCTTCTCGTTTTGAAAAATCAGTAATCAACTGCTTCTTTTCTTTTTCAAGATTAGAAAACATTTCTTTTTTTTAGAAAGTTGGTTATTTAAATCAGAAATTTCCTTGTTTAAAGATTTAATTTTTAAGTTCAAATTTACATCAAGTGGGTTATACTTGATTTGCAAAAGTTGTTCTTTAGAAACCAAATTTCGATAACCAATTTCTAATTCTGATTCTTTGTTTTTCTGAAATTCAAAGGCTTTTGCGTTCTCCTTGTAACTCTCAAGCTCAACGGTCAATTTTGCATTCGCGGCCTTAACTTCGCGATTGACCGTTTTAACTTTTTCGATTTCAATGCCACAGTTATTGATTAGAGATTCAAAATAAGCACGTGTTTCCTCATCAGTCTCAGTATTTTGTGCCACACAGTCTCCACTAGGATCCACATCTGGAGTTTCAGAGTTAGTATTGCTACAACTCGGATTGTCCAGGTATGTATCATAAGTAGGTGCTGATGTCACATAATGCTGTTCGTCATGAGTGAACACATCAAATATGACATTGTTATAGCATGGATCAATGATTGGTACCTCAGATACTGCGTTGGCGTCATAGACAGGAGGTGCGTCGGAATCAGTGTCGTACTTAGTCTCCTGAAGATTTGCCATGAAGATGCAGTTTGCATTGAGTTCCTCGAGGTCTTCCAAATCATCCATAATAGCCATAAAGTCATGTTCCTCAGCACTCAATTGAAGTCCAGATTGTTCCTTTTGTACCAACATGATAGCTTTCTGAAGATACGCAAGATCCTTCTTTTTCGGCTTAGTTGGAAAATTCCTTGCCATGTGACCCAATCCTTGACAGTTATAACACGTAACCTGATTACCCTGATTCACATTTCCATAATTCCCAACGACTGGAGCTACAACATTCCCATTCTGATTACCCACTGCTCTATTCCCAACATTCGGACCCATCTGATTACCCTGATTCGGAACCGCTTGATTACCCATGCGAAATCTAGTAGCATATCCCTGTGGGTTCGCATTAACTCCAACCAATTGTCTTTGATTACCCATGTTCACACCCGGCTGTGCAATTTGCCTGTTGCGAGTGTTTGATGAAATCCGTTGGTTGTTGTTAGTTGGTGTGGAATAGCGACCTCTGAATGCTTTACCCAATAGAGAGAATACTTGAGACAAAGCTTCTTCTGGTTCCATTTCAAGATCAGTGATTCCTTGTTCCTGGTAATGTTGTTGTTCAGGTGGATAGTTTTGTTGTTGTGGAATGTATTGCTGCAAGTTGTTGTTAGTGGAGGATGATGAAGCTTGTTGTTGTGTATTCACTGAAGTTTGAGTCTTTGCTATGAGTGCCAATGGATCATGATTCTTTGCTAATCTTTCTTGCCTGACTTCATTCACTTCATGTTGGTTTTGTTTCAGAAAATTGTTGAGTTGATCAAAGTTCACTTGATGTAAGTCTTTTGTTTGGTTGACAATAGTGACATATCATCCCCATTCTTCTGGTAGATTGTTCAGGAACTTGATGTTGCTCACGATAGTTCTGGGTGTCAACTTGTTTCTGATCACCTCATTCATTAAAGTGCAAAACCTTCCATAGTAGGATTCAATGGATTCTCCTGGAGTAGATGTAAACTTCTCCCAAGCAGTTAGCAGCTTGTTCTCCGTATCTTGTTGACCAATTTCAGTTCCATGACAAAGCCGTCTAACACGTTCCCACATATCAAAAGCAGTTTCACAACTGTCTACAACAGCAAAGATGTCTCTTGGTAAACCCAGTTGGACAAGATGAATTTCCATGTCATCTGCTTCGACTTGCTTCTGATCCTCTTCAGAGTATTCTGTTTCTTTTTGAAGACGAAAAAATGGTGGGACGGGAGGTATTGCATCAGCATTTCTAGGGTCTTGGACTTGTCGAGGTATGAAGGGTCAATCCTGAATGGATTTGATCATCAATTTTCCATTAGGTGTTGTACTCATCTTTAGTACACGATACCCCTACTTCACCCCTCAAAGCCCATCCTTTTCGCGGTTCTCATGATGTTTCGGTTTTCCAGAATATCAATGAAGAGAATTGTTTACAATCCACCCCCAAATGTACACCCAAATCGCCTTAGCATACCTTGTATGCACTCACTTTTAGTGCATTATTGTTATCATACTTAACCCTTAACTCAATTATCTAGTTGCTTGCGTAAGTTGCTAAGTCGAGTCATATCCTTTGTACACAGTTTTGGGACGATTGGGACTCATGGGAAAAGTTAAATTTTATGAAATGACAGGAAGGAACGTTAAATTCAAATTCCCTTTATTTGTGTAATAATGTACTCCAAGTGTTTTGATTTTTTCAATTCGGGTCAAATTAGTGTTAGAATAATAAAAACTCAAGTGTAAGGATGCGCCTATGTTGGAATCACTCCTAAACTATATTTCAAGTGTTAGTAATTAATATATAATAGTTAGCTTAATATGGATTTTATGTTAGTAATCATGCCAAGGCTTATGTAGAAAGCCCATGAGCCTTGGCCCAAGCCCATAAAGGAAAGGAAGGGAACTTGCATGTTGCCCTAGTTCCTTCCTATAAATACTCTTGTATAACCCTCACTTGAGGGTTGGTTGTTCATTTTATCTTTCACTCTACGCATAACTCTTCATCGTTTATATTCGTGTGTGTGATAACGTGTTCAACCGATCACTCTTCTTTTCTATTTCTTCTATTGATGCTTGTGTTACTAATAAGGGAACCTAACAGTGGTATCATTCGCCAAAATAGTTGGGTGAAAAGGTTTTTTTGTTTTTGAAGTTATTTTGGTCTTACGCGTAACTCACGGTTCTTAAACTTTGTCACGCTTAAAAACTTAATTTTTACACTTTTCAATTCAAGATTCTTGTACTTTCAACGTTTTTAGGTGTTAAAATATCTGTTTTTGGCAAAAAGTTTCGAACTTTACGTGTATTTCATTGATTTTAAGCTTGTTTTTATACGTGTATGCTTTTCTACGCGTAAGGTGTTTCTAAGTTTTGGATCATCAAGTTTCACACTTTTGTGCTATTTTGGTGATATTGAAGCTGTTTCATCACAAAAATCTGGTTTAGAATCATTTTGGGCTAAAAAATCAGTTTTGGTTAAGTTTTATGCGTAACAAAACCCTAAAGTTACGCATAACTTTTCCTTGGATCGATCTTCAGTTTTCGTGGTTCACTCAGTGTTTTCTTGCTTGGATAAGCCTGAAAACACTTCGACTTTGGATATCCTTTACACTGTGATAGTGTAAAAGATTTTTTGTGCAAAACCCTAATTTTACGTATAAGCTCAAACTTACGCGTAGAACTCTTTACGCCTAAGATTTTTCTTACGCCTAAGCCTTGTCTTACGCATAAGCTAATCCTACGCATAAGTTTTCTACGCCTAACTTTCAGTTTACGCATAATATTAGTGTTTCTCATTTCTTACGCGTAAGCTAATCCTACGCGTAAAAATCACTTTTACGCGTAAGTTTGGTGTTTTTACGCCTAAGTGTTGCTTTGCCTAAACTTGGTTTTTCTACGCCTAAGGATACTTCATCAACAACGTTTCATTCGACTACAAAGATCCATTTAACAACACAAGTCTTCTACATGTCACAACCACCATACTCTAGCTATTTTCCTTATACTTATAATCAACAACAACAACAACAACTAAGTCCACAACATCAACAATTTAATCAACAACAACCAATTTATCAACAACAATTCAGTCAACTACATTATCCAAACAAGGAGCAATTCAACCTCAAATGTGACAACTCGTAATTTCAGATCATTTCTCAAGTTTACTATTCTCCTGGAGTAGATGTAAACTTCTCCCAAGCAGTTAGCAGCTTGTTCTCCGTATCTTGTTGACCAATTTCAGTTCCATGACAAAGCCGTCTAACACGTTCCCACATATCAAAAGCAGTTTCACAACTGTCTACAACAGCAAATATGTCTCTTGGTAAACCCAGTTGGACAAGATGAATTTCCATGTCATCTGCTTCGACTTGCTTCTGATCCTCTTCAGAGTATTCTGTTTCTTTTTGAAGACGAAAAAATGGTGGGACGGGAGGTATTGCATCAGCATTTCTAGGGTCTTGGACTTGTCGAGGTATGAAGGGTCAATCCTGAATGGATTTGATCATCAATTTTCCATTAGGTGTTGTACTCATCTTTAGTACACGATACCCCTACTTCACCCCTCAAAGCCCATCCTTTTCGCGGTTCTCATGATGTTTCGGTTTTCCAGAATATCAATGAAGAGAATTGTTTACAATCCACCCCCAAATGTACACCCAAATCGCCTTAGCATACCTTGTATGCACTCACTTTTAGTGCATTATTGTTATCATACTTAACCCTTAACTCAATTATCTAGTTGCTTGCGTAAGTTGCTAAGTCGAGTCATATCCTTTGTACACAGTTTTGGGACGATTGGGACTCATGGGAAAAGTTAAATTTTATGAAATGACAGGAAGGAACGTTAAATTCAAATTCCCTTTATTTGTGTAATAATGTACTCCAAGTGTTTTGATTTTTTCAATTCGGGTCAAATTAGTGTTAGAATAATAAAAACTCAAGTGTAAGGATGCGCCTATGTTGGAATCACTCCTAAACTATATTTCAAGTGTTAGTAATTAATATATAATAGTTAGCTTAATATGGATTTTATGTTAGTAATCATGCCAAGGCTTATGTAGAAAGCCCATGAGCCTTGGCCCAAGCCCATAAAGGAAAGGAAGGTAACTTGCATGTTGCCCTAGTTCCTTCCTATAAATACTCTTGTATAACCCTCACTTGAGGGTTGGTTGTTCATTTTATCTTTCACTCTACGCATAACTCTTCATCGTTTATATTCGTGTGTGTGATAACGTGTTCAACCGATCACTCTTCTTTTCTATTTCTTCTATTGATGCTTGTGTTACTAATAAGGGAACCTAACAGTGGTATCATTCGCCAAAATAGTTGGGTGAAAAGGTTTTTTTGTTTTTGAAGTTATTTTGGTCTTACGCGTAACTCACGGTTCTTAAACTTTGTCACGCTTAAAAACTTAATTTTTACACTTTTCAATCCAAGATTCTTGTACTTTCAACGTTTTTAGGTGTTAAAATATCTGTTTTTGGCAAAAAGTTTCGAACTTTACGTGTATTTCATTGATTTTAAGCTTGTTTTTATACGTGTATGCTTTTCTACGCGTAAGGTGTTTCTAAGTTTTGGATCATCAAGTTTCACACTTTTGTGCTATTTTGGTGATATTGAAGCTGTTTCATCACAAAAATCTGGTTTAGAATCATTTTGGGCTAAAAAAATCAGTTTTGGTTAAGTTTTATGCGTAACAAAACCCTAAAGTTACGCATAACTTTTCCTTGGATCGATCTTCAGTTTTCGTGGTTCACTCAGTGTTTTCTTGCTTGGATAAGCCTGAAAACACTTCGACTTTGGATATCCTTTACACTGTGATAGTGTAAAAGATTTTTTGTGCAAAACCCTAATTTTACGTATAAGCTCAAACTTACGCGTAGAACTCTTTACGCCTAAGATTTTTCTTACGCCTAAGCCTTGTCTTACGCATAAGCTAATCCTACGCATAAGTTTTCTACGCCTAACTTTCAGTTTACCCATAATATTAGTGTTTCTCATTTCTTACGCGTAAGCTAATCCTACGCGTAAAAATCACTTTTACGCGTAAGTTTGGTGTTTTTACGCCTAAGTGTTGCTTTGCCTAAACTTGGTTTTTCTACGCCTAAGGATACTTCATCAACAACGTTTCATTCGACTACAAAGATCCATTTAACAACACAAGTCTTCTACATGTCACAACCACCATACTCTAGCTATTTTCCTTATACTTATAATCAACAACAACAACAACAACTAAGTCCACAACATCAACAATTTAATCAACAACAACCAATTTATCAACAACAATTCAGTCAACTACATTATCCAAACAAGGAGCAATTCAACCTCAAATGTGACAACTCGTAATTTCAGATCATTTCTCAAGTTTACTATTCATCTCGGGAATTTACTATTCACCGGTTACTATTCAAAATTTTACTATTCACCATTTTCGGAGTCGAAGTAATATTCTGAGAACGTATTTCAGAATTTACTATTCACGTAACACTATTCATTTCTGGAGAAAATCACTATTCAAGTTTCACTATTTCATCGTTTATTGTAAACAAGGTTTACGAGTATCAAATTCGCGTAACCTTAATGGTTTAGCTGTGAATTCATGAACAATCATCAAGGACATTTCATATAGACTAGGTTTAGTCTACATATCATTAGCATCATTATCATCATATTAGTTCATGCATGGTTTTGCATGTTACGTTAAACGTATAAATTTTTATTAAATAAACGTTATCGCGTAATTAATTATTTTGAATATTTGATCCAATACTTCCAAAAATTATCCCGATATATTTTTATATTCATATTAAGATTATAAAAATAATATTATGAGTTTACCCAGTGTTTTAAATTTATTTTGTATATAAATTGTTATATTTATATAATTACGACGGTTTTCTTAAAAACTACACGATAATTATTATTTTACTCAAATTTTTCAAGAAATGTATTTTTATAATTTTTATGACCTCAATATTTTTTATTTTGACCAGATAAAATTTATTTTTAGTTAACGCTACCCTACAAGCTCAAATATTTACACAAGTTACCACTTATCCCTAAATAACTACACATTTACACTACCTAAATTACTTAACAAATAAAAATCTTCAACTAGCAAGTGCTAGTCACCCTTGTGTCGACACAAGGGATGACTCACACATGGTTTCACTAAATATCTTAATCTCTTATTGTACACATATACACAATACACTAGATATTTTTTAATCCACACATACTAACACATACACTTAGGTGTAAATTACAAAAAATTCTCTCTTCCCTTTTGATGAGAACCGGCCAACCCAAGAGGATCAAGAAAATCCATTAATTTTTGAAGTTCAAGTGTTTATTTAGTTCCATTAGTGATCTTGTTAAGGTTTTGAAATAAAAACCTCAAGATTATTAAGCATACTTTGTTCAAAAATTCATAATCATTCAAGTAAGCTTTTCATATATTTTTCCAATCTTTCTTGATCATTCATGAGTTATTTTTATCATGCTTGAAAGAAAACATGCATGTTACATATGAATTTACACCACTTTTAATGTTTTTATTACATATTATTAGTTATAATTATCCTATAATTAATCCTTTGAAATATATCACTTTTGGTGATTTCTAGGAACCCATGACACCCTAAGAAGGTGTATGGTAGGATTAGAATAACTTCGGAGTTGGTTTGAATTGGTTAGAATAAGTTTTGCGCGAGAAAAACTCATTTCGACAAGTTTAATTAAGGGTCTGTCCATATTTTTGAATTCTGGAATTTTCGACAGTAGTTAAAAATTTTTGGCCTAGATATTTAGAAAATATACTTTAAAACGAAAACGTGGTCGCTTGAACGGGTTAAAACGGAGCTATAACGAAAAAGTTATGCTATTTACAAGTTAGGCGACGAAAACTATAAAATTCTGAATATTCAGCATGTTACGTCCACTTTTTACGAGTCAAAAATGAGGCTTAGGCGTTATAAATTGTGTCGACTTATCAAAAATATATTAGTATACTTTGATACGAAGCTAAGGACATATAAAACGTAGTAAACGGATTTGTAACGATTAAATTATATACGTTTATACAAAGTTGCCGTAACTATATTATATAAGAAAAACTAATATATTTCTATTAGACAAATATTACGGCTACAAAGGACCATGTTGAGGGTCGTTTTTAACAAGGACGTAATACTTTTTATAACGTGATGTCTTCTAGTAAAAGTAAGTTCGCCTAGCATATTTTCCAAAATGTCCAACCGTTCGTCAAGCGGAGTTGTAATGAATAATATACGGTCACTTAAAATTTGCCGAAAACCACCCTTAAACAATATTTTGGACACAAGTACCATACTTTACCTATGTTTTTCTCCATGATCGAGACTTCTACGATGAAAACTTAAATGCTAAAACTTTAAGATAATGATACAAGCTTTCCAAAACCGTTGAGTTTGTTTCCTAACACTCAATGTGCACCATTTTACGACTAGCATTTCAAGGCTATTTAGTCACTTTCAGGAAATTTTCAACGACATTATTTTACGACGAAAAGTTATAATTTCATAATAAATCATTAAATGATTATCGTAGGATATCATTTCAACGTAAATGAATGTAAAGTAATTTAAAAATGGTCAAGACGTTATAAGATTATTTTTCGACGATAAACGTTATTTTCAAAAATTCACAAGTGGTATAGATATCATACGAATTGCATGCTCAACATTACATCATAACTTATCATAGTACATATCATTCATAATAGGTCACGGTTAGAGGTTGCGCCTCATTTCAGTATTGCCATTATATCATCATAATCATTGCAACAGGTGAGTTTTCATAGCCCCGATTTATTCAAGTTTTTACTTTATTTCAAACCTACGGGGGAGAATACATTGCACATCATTTTTATTACGATGCCAAGTATATCAAATTCATTACATTGCTTAAGTTACCTCATGCCAATTGAATGTCCCCATTATATAACATGAACCGTTAATTTCATAGAAGCGAGGGTGAGTGGATAGATCTATCGAGGGTGACTCCTCCATCCGGGTTGGTGGATTCCAACTGGTTAAATGGATGCATTTAATTTAATATCATTATTTGAGTTGTTTGGCAAACACTCTGTTAGGGCGAACATCATGATCAGTCTAGTTTCGGTGTCATGGACTTATAGCAATCGTAACATTTTTGTGACATATTGTCATACATAAATTATACTTGGGGTAGTCGTATTAAACATTTACCTAGACTCTGTGAACTCACTCAACCTTTGTGTTGACACTTTTAGCAATGTATTTTCAGGTTACTAAGGCATTCACTTCATGGCATGCATGTGGACATATCATAGAGTCGCGGTGACGACGCGTCTCACATGGGATTTATACACTTTAAAAACATCGTTTGACTTGTACCAAACTTATTTTCCGCACATGTTGATTTTCATTTGGGACCTATCTTTGTAACTCTGAATGTTTTTAATATATCAAACGATGTTCTTTTCAAACGACACTTTAGGTCGTTCAATATAACTGTGATTGTGGTGCTATGACAGTCATCCCCCAGGAATTCCATTCCGCTGCAAAACAAGTAATTTGGGGGTGTGACATCAAATGGTTCAACCACCACCTAGTCTTCAAGTACAACCTTACACAAATGTTTACAATCAACATCCATCCAGGAACACTATGAAGGAACCGTCTTGGTTTGCAAAGATGTGTGAAGCTTTAAGTAGCCAGCAATCAATTCATGAGGCAGGATCGCTTGATAGACCTCCAATGCTCACTCCCGGAAACTATGATCAATGGGTAATCAGGTTCTTTAGGTTTTGTGATCTAAAGAAGCCACATGGAAAGTTCTTAAAGAAGGTTATATTGGAAGGTGCATTCCAGATGCCTATTGTCGTTACACCCGGAGATCCTAATGCTGTTCCACCAAGATATGATCTCACAAACATTGCAACTGTTACTGACCTTTCTGGTGATGAACTTCTAAACTACGAAGCTGATGAGCTAGCAATGCAATATATCCTTTTAGGACTACCCAATCCAATCCTTTGAAGTGTTGATGCTCAAAAGACTGCAAAAGAAATGTGGGAACATATTCATCTTCTCATGGAAGGCACTGAACTCAATCAAGAGGATATGGAATCCAAAATTTACTTGGCTTATGAACACTTCATGATTGAACCTGGAGAGACACTAGAGTCTTATCATCATCGATTCTCAAACATCATCAATGATTTGGATAAACACAACATCATCATGCCAAGAATTGTTGTCAATACAAAGTTTGTAAAACCTGAAAATCTAAAACATAAATAAAGACTAAAATACCCTTGAAATCGAAATTTATAAAATACGTAAAATACGTTTATAATCATTTAACAAAGTTAAAAGTTAACTTATGAATAATTAAAACTTAACTAATATGTGTACGTGATCGACATGGTACGACGAAATATTTAACGTCTCGCGTAAACAACTTGGGCCGTGTTTGTTTTGTTCGGATGGACTCAAGTCGAGAGCCTTATGGGCGTGGGTTTGTTTGTTCGGTTAGACCCCAGGCCGAAGCCCACACCACCTCAAGACTAACCTATTTGTTTCCCTATAAATACAATACATTTACACAAAATTGAAACCCTAGTTTTGTTTGCCTCTTCTTTTATTTCCTTGTTCCATTCGGCCGAACCCTAACCTTTGGTGTCGAGACTTTTGTTTCAACGAGCTAAGGTATAACATGTTTTCTCGTCTTCCTTTGTTACACCTTACGTTAATATATATTGTATCATGTTTGTTTTAGTCGAGCTTGTGTTTTTCTTTTGTGTCGAGCCGTATGAAACCAACAAAGATAAACCATATGAATTGAACCTTGTAATGTTAAGAGAACATGTAATGTAATACGTATATTTGAATCGGATCATAGGTATGTCGAGATGAAAGAACCGAACCACATATATATATAACCGAACCATGTATATGTAATTCGGCCAAGGTATAAACATGTAAACTTGAATATGTAAAGTACGTAGAGAGTTAAGGTTTGCGTAAAAACATGGAGGCCGAACCCTATAATACAAGCCGAACCATGTGACGGTTTTGAACGTGTGTTTAATAAGAAAAGGTCATGTAAAACCTAAACCCTAGATTGAGATGTGAACCGAACCATGCATGCCGAACCCTAATTGGTTTGTGAACCGTGTATCATGCGTGTGCTTTATAAGTCAAGTGAGCTTGTTGATATGTAAACGTAGTACGTAGTCATATCTAGTCTAAACTATTGTGCATGTGTGTGTCGATGTGTCTAATCCGGATAATAAGAAACTTTGGTTGTCACAAGAAATCATAAACGTGCATGGGTATAAAAGTTGACGTATAATATGTGTATAAGTAACGTATGGTTAAGACATGAATATGTTGAGTAAATAAACAAGAGTAATGAGTCATTAAATGACGTAACATATAAAGTAAATGCACATTGATGTGATATTAAAAAAATGAGAAAACCCTAGAACATAAATGAGAGTCGATTAGGGTTTGAAGCTAAGGGTATTAATTCGTTATTTCATGTGTGAGTTATGACGTTTAAACTATTTTTCACATTTAACCCTAAACTTTAATAAATGACATAATGAACCCTAATCTACGATATTGTTTATAAAACACCTAAGCCTCATTTAATCATAAAACTCTAAAGTATTAAGATCACTAAATACACTAAGTATGAGCACCAAATATTAAATAACATGTACGACCGTTAATGTGTATAGGTTCTGTGAAGAAGGAGTAATCCTTTGCTTTCCGTATTTTTGCTTTTTGGTCATTTGCTTTGGAATAAGGTACAGATATTCTGACCTTTTCAGTAAAGGTTCCTTATAACATTTTCTTTTCGTTAGCTTTTATATTAAGGTTTCCTAAGCCTTTGCTATGAACCCCATTCTGTTTGTTTGAGCTGTTGCTTATCTGAACTTCTGATTTCTGAGTTATGAAACATCTGATTTTGAACTATATGATATGAAAACTTTGATTTTGAAAATATGATTAATCTTCTGATAAAGTATGATCTGTGTCAGTTTTGACATTCTGATTTGACCTAAGATAGTTTGACACCCGAGCCAAATATTAACTAGTCATGGGGGTTCCATGTCCGTGTCAGTGATGCACCTCTGACATGACTCTAGGGCAGTAGAGTGATGTTCTGCCACGTCCCTTATCTGTTATCTGTTATGAGCTCAAGTTATATTATATGACCAATATCTGTCTGTGGGGCGTATGGATGCATCCTAGATCTGTTATCTGTTATATGTTATATGTTACATGTTATCTGATGATTGATGCTGCGTTCATGCACGTCCTTCATAACTCCGGTAGGTCTCCCCTACAAATGTTGCCTTGTGTGAATATGAATATGAATATGAATATGAATATGATTATGATCTGATATTTGTTTCTGGGCTCGAGGTAGTTAACTATAAAACTTATTCGATAATTCTGATTTATACTTTGGAAATGATTATGATTTTACTATCTTTCGTTCACTATATTCCGTATTTGGTTTCGTTTCGTATTCGCTTTGCTTTTATATCTGTTCACTGAGCTTTTGAAGCTCAGCCGAATTTCTTTTCTTCCGCGGCAGGTATCTAAGCATTGGAGCTGGGTTTTGCTTTGGGATGAGTGCTGAGTGGACTTACCTTAGAGATATTTAGCTTTGATCTTATGAAGCCATTTAAGACTTACTATTTCAGATATTTTTATTGGAGTTTATTTTTCGCTGGGACCTATGTATTGAAGTCATTTTGACTTCAATTATTTCAGTATTTATGCTAATATTTCTTTTGGATATTTATGTTTGCTTTGATATGACAACATTGCTTGTGATTCCTTTACCCTTGTCGGGTCGGGGTGTTACAATTTATGGTATCAGAGCCAAGGTTTTGAGACCCTTAGAGCTTAGGCTATGACCTGTGAGGATTGGGTAGACTTTAGGATTCCTTCTGCGTACTTCCATTTCGTATCTCACCTTTGTTCATTTTGCTAATCGTTTGAATATCGTTCAGATGGTTCGAACTTGTACTAATGGTAGCGCGGATGGAGACGATGATGCTCCTAACATTGATGCTGCGATTGCAAATGCTCTCAACACTCTTTTCCCTGGTCTTACTACACCTGAGATGATGGCACAGGTGATCAACAACATTCGTAATCAGACTGGTGCTTCGGGTAGTGGTGGAGGAAATCAACCCACCGGCATTCACACTTGGCTCGAGCGTTTCGGTAAGCTCAAGCCTCTTTCGTTTAGCACTGCTGCTACTCCCACTGAGGCCGAGGACTGGATCACTCATATTGAGAAGTTGTTTGAAGTACTGGGTTGTGGAGACGAGTTTAAGACTCGTTTGGCTGCATTTAAGTTGGAAGGTGATGCTTTGAATTGGTGGAAGGCACTCAAACAGGCAAGAGGAGGAGATGCTTTTGCTATTACTTATACCTGGACTGAGTTTCGGACGATCTTCTATAACCGTTACTTCCCTGATGCTGAGCAGCAAAGGTATGAGAGGGATTATCAAGCAATCTACCAGTTTGATCATGAGAACTCCAATGAGTACATGAGTAGGTTTATGAGGCTGGTAAGTTTTGTGGGAACGATTGTTGGAGATGGTAGGCGCCAAGCTAAGCACTTCAAGTGGGGACTGAAGAAGTGGGTGTTGGACCGACTGCTTAATATTGAGTATGAGAATGTGTCGGCCTGCAATGACGCAGCTCGTAACATTGAGATCTTTCATGAGGGTTCTGGTTCCAACAAGCGTAACCGCGATGGTGATCGGATTCAAGGTAGGACTCAAAGTAATGATTATAAGGGAAATTCTGGTAGGATTTATGATTCGAGGGGTCAAGTGGATAGGAGTTATGATCAGCGGGGTTAGTCAGGAAGGAATGTGGACTCTAGGCGCCCTGAAGCGAGGAATCAGGATAGCAGAGCTGCTGTTAGGAATGGAAATGATCGTCAAAATCAAGGTAACAATAACCAGCGTTACAACAAGGATCAGTCAGCTCGAGGATCAAATCAGGGTCGTGCTTCAGGATCTTCTGGTCAGCAAAGGACGAATGAAGTTTTGCCTCCCCCACCTATCTGTACTACTTGTGGAAAGGCTCATCCGGGACCGTGTTTCAAGGCCACTGGTGGATGTTTCTCTTGTGGTTCCACTACTCACAAGATTAAGGATTGCCCTAAGAAGAACCCGGTGATTCCTGGAAACTACATCAAGCCGCCACCTACTACTGGACCTGTTTATGCTACTACTCAGAATCAGGCGGAGCGCACTTCAGGTACCATTACGGGCACTCTTTTCATTGATGATTATTCTGTCTTCGCTTTATTTGATACCGGTGCCACACACTCCATTATATCTGTCACATTTGCTAAGAAACTTAATATGAAGCCCAAACCGTTAACAAATCACTTATCGATATCTACGCCTATGAAAAACCACATGATCATTGATCATAAATACGTTAAGTGCCCTCTTCGTTTTGATGATCGTATTCGCTCTACAAATCTGTATCCTCTCGATATGGTCGACTTTGATATCATTCTAGGCATGGATTGGTTGGCTTATCATAGAGCTTCCATCGACTGCTATGCTAGAACTGTGATCTTTGGAGACATAAAACATCCTGAATGCGTTTATTATGGTTCTCAACCTCTCAAATCTGTTAAGCTCATTTCTGCTATGAAGGCACGGACCATGATTGCTCATGGGTGCCAAGGTTTTCTGGCATCTGTTAAGGACACATCTTTAGAGAGTCCTAACATTGAAAATCTTTCTGTTGTTTGTGAATTCACCGACGTTTTTCCCGATGAACTCCCTGGTCTTCCCCCAGCTAGAGAAGTTGAGTTTAGCATTGAGTTAATTCCAGGTGCTGAACCGATTTCGAAGGCTCCGTATCGTATGACACCTATAGAACTGAAGGAGTTGAAGGAGCAGCTGCAAGAGATGATAGAAAATGGATTTATTCGACCCAGTGTTTCTCCATAGGGTGCACCTGTTTTGTTTGTGAAGAAGAAGGATGGAAGCATGCGTCTATGTATCGACTACCGTGAACTCAACCGTATTACCATTCGTAACCGTTATCCTCTGCCACGTATTGATGATTTGTTTGATCAACTACAAGGAGCTAAGTTCTTTTCTAAGATTGATCTGAGATCTGGTTATCACCAGCTACGTGTGAGGGAGCAAGATGTTCCTAAGACCGCGTTTCGTACCAGATATGGTCACTACGAATTCCTCGTTATGCCTTTTGGTTTGACAAATGCGCCTGCTGTGTTTATGGACCTAATGAATCGTGTTTTCCATGAGTTCCTCGATAAGTTCGTTATCGTTTTCATCGACGACATTTTGGTTTACTCTAAGTCTGAAGAAGAGCATGAACAACATCTCTGGATAGTTTTGGAGATTCTGAGGAAGAAGAAGTTGTACGCCAAATTTTCGAAGTGCGAGTTTTGGTTAAGACAAGTCGCGTTCCTTGGTCATATTGTATCTGCTGATGGTATCACCATGGATCCGTCTAAAGTTGAGGCTATCACTAAATGGCCAAGACCTACGACAGTGACTGAGGTTAGGAGTTTTCTAGGACTTGCTGGTTATTACCGACGTTTTGTTGAAGGTTTCTCTCGTTTAGCTTTGCCCCTAACCCAATTGATGAGGAAAGGTGAAAAGTTTGTATGGATGGATGAACGAGAAAAGAGTTTTGAAGAGTTGAAACGGAGATTGGTGTCCGCTCCTATTTTGACTCTTCCATCTGGTTCTGGAGGATTTCAAATTTACAGTGATGCATCTAAGAAAGGATTGGGCTGTGTTTTGATGCAACATGGAAAGGTAATAGCTTATGCTTCAAGGCAGCTAAAACCTTATGAGGAGAATTACCCAACTCATGACCTTGAGTTAGCTGCAGTGGTGTTCGCGTTGAAGATCTGGAGACATTACTTGTATGGAGAGACGTGTGATATATTCACTGATCATAAGAGTCTCAAGTATATTTTCACTCAGAAGGAACTTAACATGAGACAAAGAAGATGGTTAGAACTTCTTAAGGATTATGACACCAACATTCAGTACCATCCAGGTAAGGCTAATGTAGTTGCTGACGCACTTAGCCGGAAATCAGGCATTCTTGCAAGTATTGAGATTGAACCTAGGATTATTCGTGACTTAGAGCGTTTGGATGTTGAGCTATGCGTACGAGATTTTGATGGATACTGGGCTAGTATGAAGGTGGAGTCGAACCTTATACTGCAAATTAAAGAAGCTCAAAAAGATGATGGCGAGCTGTGGGTCGTGGCGCAAAATGTTGAAGAAGGAAAGCAGACGGAGTTTAAGGTTGATAATGACGGAATTGTATGGTATGAAGATAGGCTTTGTGTTCCCAATGATCCAGTACTTCGCGAGAAAGTTATGACTGAAGCTCATAGTTCTCCTTTCACTATCCATCCTGGTTCTACCAAGATGTATAGGGATTTGAAACAGTACTTCTGGTGGAATGGCATGAAGCAAGATGTGGCGACGTTTGTGTCGAAATGTATGATTTGTCAGCAGGTTAAGATTGAACATCAAAGGGCTAGTGGATTGTTACAGCCATTGTATATTCCAACATGGAAGTGGGATAAGATATCTATGGATTTTGTAACTGGGCTACCTCTTACTCGGAAGAAACATGATGCGATTTGGGTAGTTGTTGATCGACTAACCAAATCTGCTCATTTCTTACCAATCAGAAAGGATTATGGTATTGGTAGATTGGCGGAAATTTTTCAGCAAGAGATCGTTAGACTTCATGGTACTCCGGCATCTATTGTGTCTGATAGGGATCCGCGTTTTACTTCTCGTTTCTGGAAAGGTTTGCAAAAAGCTTGGGGTACTCGACTTAATTTCAGTACGGCATTTCATCCTCAAACAGATGGTCAGTCAGAGAGGACTATTCAGATCTTAGAGGACATGCTAAGGGCTTGTGCTTTAGAATGGACGGGCAGCTGGGATGAATATTTGTGTTTAGTAGAGTTTGCATACAACAACAGTTGGCATGCTAGCATTAAGGCAGCACCGTTTGAACTCCTTTATAGGAGGAAATGTAGAGCACCTACTTGTTGGGATGAAGTAGGTGAGCGCTTAATTGAAGGTCCAGAAATGATTGAGATCAGTAATGAGAAAGTAGTTGTTGCTAGAGAAAAGTTGAAGGAGGCTAGGTCTCGTCAGAAAAGTTATGCCGACAAGCATCGTCGTGATTTAGAATTTCGGGTTGGAGATCGTGTATTTTTGAATGTCTCGACGTTTAGAGGTGTGAAACGTTTTGGAATCAAGGGCAAGCTCAGTCCTCGATTTATCGGTCCGTTTGAAATTCTTGAACGTATAGGAGAAGTTTCGTATCGGTTAGCACTTCCGCCTCAGTTATCGCATGTTCATGACGTTTTCCATGTATCACTCCTAAGGGGATACAACTATCATCCGTTACACGTTGCTTCTTATCCGTTTGATCAAATTCAGTCCGATATGTCTTTATCTGAAGAACCGGAAGCTATTTTAGAAAGACAAGAAAGAGTCATGAGAAACAAAGTCATTCCGTTTGTTAAGATTCTTTGGAAAAATCACCCGGAACGTGAGGCTACGTGGGAAACCGAGGAGTCGATGCGAGCTAGTTATCCTCATTTCTTTGAATAGTTTGGTATGTTCTCATTTCGTTTTCGTTTCGTTTCATTTCAATTTTCGAGGATGAAAATTCTTCTTTTAGAGAGGAAGAATTGTAAAACCTGAAAATCTAAAACATAAATAAAGACTAAAATACCCTTGAAATCGAAATTTATGAAATACGTAAAATACGTTTATAATCATTTAACGAAGTTAAAAGTTAACTTATGAATAATTAAAACTTAACTAATATGTGTACGTGATCGACATGGTACGACGAAAGATTTAACGTCTCGCGTAAACAACTTGGGCCGTGTTTGTTTTGTTCGGATGGACTCAAGCCGAGAGCCCTATGGGCGTGGGTTTGTTTGTTCGGGTAGACCCCAGGCCGAAGCCCACACCACCTCAAGACTAACCTATTTGTTTCCCTATAAATACAATACATTTACACAAAATTGAAACCCTAGTTTTGTTTGCCACTTCTTTTCTTTCCTTGTTCCATTCGGCCGAACCCTAACCTTTGGTGTCGAGACTTTTGTTTCAACGAGCTAAGGTATAACATGTTTTCTCGTCTTCCTTTGTTACACCTTACGTTAATATATATTGTATCATGTTTGTTTTAGTCGAGCTTGTGTTTTTCTTTTGTGTCGAGCCGTATGAAACCAACAAAGACAAACCATATGAATTGAACCTTGTAATGTTAAGAGAACATGTAATGTAATACGTATATTTGAATCGGATCATAGGTATGTCGAGATGAAAGAACCGAACCACATATATATATATAACCGAACCATGTATATGTAATTCGGCCAAGGTATAAACATGTAAACTTGAATATGTAAAGTACGTAGCGAGTTAAGGTTTGCGTAAAAACATGGAGGCCGAACCCTATAATACAAGCCGAACCATGTGAGGGTTTTGAACGTGTGTTTAATAAGAAAAGGTCATGTAAAACCTAAACCCTAGATTGAGATGTGAACCGAACCATGCATGCCGAACCCTAATTGGTTTGTGAACCGTGTATCATGCGTGTGCTTTATAAGTCAAGTGAGCTTGTTGATATGTAAACGTAGTACATGGTCATATCTAGTCTAAACTATTGTGCATGTGTGTGTCGATGTGTCTAATCCTGATAATAAGAAACTTTGGTTGTCACAAGAAATCATAAACGTGCATGGGTATAAAAGTTGACGTATAATATGTGTATAAGTAACGTATGGTTAAGACATGAATGTGTTGAGTAAATAAAAAAGAGTAATGAGTCATTAAATGACGTAACATATAAAGTAAATGCACATTGATGTGATATTAAAAGAATGAGAAAACCCTAGAACATAAATGAGAGTCGATTAGGGTTTGAAGCTAAGGGTATTAATTCGTTATTTCATGTGTGAGTAATGACGTTTAAACTATTTTTCACATTTAACCCTAAACTTTAATAAATGACATAATGAACCCTAATCTACGATATTGTTTATAAAACACTTAAGTCTCATTTAATCATAAAACTCTAAAGTATTAAGATCACTGAATACACTAAGTATGAGCACCAAATATTAAAAGATCATTTCGACAATTATGGAATCATAAATAACATGTACGACCGTTAATGTGTATAGGTTCTGTGAAGAAGGAGTAATCCTTTGCTTTCCGTATTTCTGCTTTTTGGTCATTTGCTTTGGAATAAGGTACATATATTCTGACCTTTTCAGTAAAGGTTCCTTATAACGTTTTCTTTTCGTTAGCTTTTATATTAGGGTTTCCTAAGCCTTTGCTATGAACCCCATTCTGTTTGTTTGAGCTGTTGCTTATCTGAACTTCTGATTTCTGAGTTATGAAACATCTGATTTTGAACTATATGATATGAAAACTTTGATTTTGAAAATATGATTAATCTTCTGATAAAGTATGATCTGTGTCAGTTTTGACATTCTGATTTGACCTAAGATAGTTTGACACCCGAGCCAAATATTAACTAGTCATGGGGGTTCCATGTCCGTGTCAGTGATGCACCTCTGACATGACTCTAGGGTAGTAGAGTGATGTTCTGCCACGTCCCTTATTTGTTATCTGTTATGAGCTCAAGTTATATTATATGACCAATATCTGTCTGGGGGGCGTATGGATGCATCCTAGATCTGTTATCTGTTATATGTTATATGTTATATGTTATCTGATGATTGAATGTGCGTGCATGCACGTCCTTCATAACTCCGGTAGGTCTCCCCTACAAATGTTGCCTTGTGTGAATATGAATATGAATATGAATATGAATATGATTATGATCTGATATTTGTTTCTGGGCTCGAGGTAGTTAACTATAAAACTTATTCGATAATTCTGATTTATACTTTGGAAATGATTATGATTTTACTATCTTTCGTTCACTATATTCCGTATTTGGTTTCGTTTCGTATTCGCTTTGCTTTTATATCTGTTCACTGAGCTTTTGAAGCTCAGCCGCATTTCTTTTCTTCCGCGGCAGGTATCTAAGCATTGAAGCTGGGTTTTGCTTTGGGATGAGTGCTGAGTGGACTTACCTTAGAGATATTTAGCTTTGATCTTATGATGCCATTTAAGACTTACTATTTCAGATATTTTTATTGGAGTTTATTTTCCGCTGGGACCTATGTATTGAAGTCATTTTGACTTGAATTATTTCAGTATTTATGCTAAGACTTCTTTTGGATATTTATGTTGGCTTTGATATGACACCATTGCTTGTGATTCCTTTACCCTTGTCGGGTCGGGGCGTTACAAAGTTCCTAAGTAGTCTTGGTCCTGATTGGGAGAAGTATGTCATTTTTATCCGTCAAGCTAAGAATCTTCATCATGCTACATACGGATTGTTGTACGACTATTTGAAGCCTCATCAAAAAGAAGTTGATAAGGAAAGGGTTATCCGTGGCCAAACTGTTTCTCCTTCACTTCTGGACAATCAACAACTTTCTTTGTGAGCTCAAACTAGTTATCCTCCTCAACTAGCTCCTCAACCAACTGCCACAATTACACCATATGATCCGTCACAACAACAATCTCAATAAACTCAATTGGTTCCATACAACAACAACAATGAACAAGCACTTTACAGTGAAGCTAATGAGGACTCAGATGCTTTCGATGCATTGAAACAATGATTTGTTATGATTGCTAAAGCTTTTGGCCGTTATACAAACAAATCCAACAATCGCATTCGTTCCTCATCAAACACAAGGAATCAGGTTGTTGTGAACAATGGACGAGTTGAAGTTCAGAATCGTGGTTATGGTCGTCAGATGGGCGGTGGTCAAGGATTTAATGCTATGGGTAGGAATAACATGGGTGCTCCACAACAACAGAGAGCTCAACTGGTTGAACAGGGTAATGCTCAGAATGGGATAAATGGTCTTCGCTGCTACAACTGTAATTAGAAGGGACACCTGGCTAATGCATGTCCAAAGCCGAGGACTAGGGGCATTGATTATCACAAGGAGGCTTTACTTTTGGCTCTTAAGTATGAAGCTGGTGGAACTCTCATAGACAAAGAACAGAGCTTTATGGCAGATGCAGACTCAGATGATGATATGGAGGACTTGCAGGCTAATGCAGCAGTTATGTTGATGGCTAATATGCACGAGCTCCACATGAGTGACGCAGGCCCAGTGTATGACACTGATGGCTTGTCTCAGGTACCCGAACAAACCATATTCATCTCTGATCTAATATCTCCGCCAACATCTGAATCTGGCGAGGCTCGGAATGTTCAAAATGAGTCGTCCACATCTCATTCTGACGATTCTCAACTAGATCCTGTAGTTACATTTGACGATCAAGATGATCTTATGGTTACCTTTGATACTCAAATTGACTCCGTGGTTATACTTGAGGATCTGAATAATGATCATGTGGTGACTCACGTTGAACACGCTGAACCTTTGCCTAATCCAGATGTTGATCTCTTAATTAAAGAATATCTATCCCAAATGGATGAATGTCGTTCATTAAATCAGCAATTACATAGTAAAAATGCACTGTTAACCAGGGATATTGAATGCTTAAAGCGGCAACTCAATTTTTTCAAAACTCAAGAAAACCGTGAAAAAGGTTTTGAAGCCGCTTTTGCTAAATCTCATCAAAACGAAAAA
The DNA here is from genome assembly GCA_019973895.1 of Chrysanthemum seticuspe. Lineage (NCBI taxonomy): Eukaryota > Viridiplantae > Streptophyta > Magnoliopsida > Asterales > Asteraceae > Chrysanthemum > Chrysanthemum seticuspe. The sequence continues at coordinate 194,430,739 of BPTQ01000008.1, forward strand.
TCTTTAGAACGACAGATTCGTGATCTAGCCGCATCGAAGAATGCTTTGTTGTCTCAAATAGAACAACTGAAACATGAACATAAAAAGCAACTTAACGCTCTTACTTTAGAAAATCAAAAAGCCAAGGCTGAGTTGTTAACTTGTCAAAAACAGTTCTCGGCGTACAAAAAGCATTCAACGAAACGAATAGATGACCATCTTAAAGAAATTGTCGGCTTACAAAACAAACTTAAAGAGTTTCGAAATGTTTTTTATAAACATGGTGAGTCAATCACAACTATTCAAAAGTTTACTTTAAAACCCAATCCAAATGGATATGGACCGAATCTTGCTGATTACAAACCAAAACTTTCAACCAAAGCATTCAAACCAAATCCTGAAGTTTCCAGTGCAGAATACAAAATTGATGATTCTGTTATGAGTGTTGTTGAATATCATCATCAAGAGGAATTAGATGCAGAAGACGAGAGTCGATCAAAATTAGAAAATGTTGTTTACAACAAACCATTTAACTATTCAAAAGCTGTCACTTTCGTCACACCAAATGATTCTTCTAACACACCTAGGATTATCACAAAAACGTCTGAGTCTTCTAATGTTGCTCCACAACCAAATTATGCACAAATTTATGGTCCTTTACCTTCACTCAGTGAAGTAAAATCAACACCCGAAAATCATCAAATTCTTAGATATTTTGACATTTTCACTTCTGACCTCAAACTTTTAGAACGTGAGATTGAATTTCATTCTGAAATAAAAATTGAACATTTTCAATCGCCTCAGGCGCGAGAACAAAGAGATATTTTTCAGAAAAGAATTTTACCCCATGTTAAAAATTTGAAAAATTGTGCATTGTATTGGGAAAGGGAATTTCATAAGGAACTTGGATTGATGAAAATCGTTTTCGAGAAAACAGAAACATCTATTTCAAATACAAAACGTAAAAAGAAAATGTTACGAAAAGATGTTGATCGACTCTTGGAAGATATTATTTGTGCTGATATCCACAATGTTGTGTTATTGCATTCTTTGCCATATGCATCTGATTATATCTCTGCTGATTATGTTGATTCTGTTGAAATTGTTGAGAATACTGATAATGTGCATCAGATCGAGTCTTTAAAAGTTGAAAATGAACGACTGTTAAACGAGCTTTCAAATGCAAAAAGTCGTCTTCAATGGTGTCAAAAAGATTGTCAAAATCGTGAACTTGCTTTGCAAAACAAAATCAACTAGTTGCATTCCAAAACTTTTAATCCAAAATTTGAGCAACTGGATGATCAAAACGGGTCTTTGAAATGTCAAATCTCAAAATATGAACAAGAACTTGAAAAAGTTGAAAATGAATATGGTGTCATATTTGATTTACTTAAACAGACTCGTGATGAAGCATCAAACGAACTTGATCATTATCTTGCACACACTAAAAAAGTCATGAATTTTTCTGGAAATCTTCGTTCTGAAAATCAAGATTTGGTGCACACTATCATTAAGTTAAGAGAAATGTTAGGAAAGTATGAACAAGTTCAACCCAACATCATTAAGAAAATTTCACCTGTAACACTTAGCAAACGTCAACCCAGAATGCCTACTGACAAACCACAAGATACTAATGTGCTTCCCTCTACTAAAACAAGAATAGTTGCCTCTTTTCCAAACGTCCGCACTTCACAGCCTATGAGCAATACAAGGAAGAATAGGAAGTTGCGACCTAAGAAAAGAACAATAAAGAATGCTGAAGTAGAAGAACACCCTAGGACTTTGAATAAGACTCAAGTTGCACCCACTTTAGATATTGCGTCTGACAAATGTAATAGAAAAAGTGATGTAACGAATGTTGAACCTTTAAGTACTTTTGATATTCAGTCTGATGCTTCTTGTGTTATTTTTCATAAAAGTATGCTTTCTGATTGTCATGATAAATGTGTTGCTAAAGCTATCTTGTCTCGTTTACGGAATCCTAAGAAACGAAATACCTCTAGGCCCACTAATGCTTCTAAGTATGTGCTTAGTAAACCACCCTCTTTAGATTCTAAGAAACGCATTGATGTCCCTGTAGCTCCAGTATTACCTCCAAGGAATGTAGTACCACCTAGTGCATTCACTAAGACTAAAGCAAATACTAGTTGGAGATGGCAGAAATGGATACATAATACACTAGGATTTAAATGGATGCCTAAAATCATTGATGTGTGTATTTCTACTATAACTGCTTCGGAACCGTCTAACTCATCGGGTTCCACATCTACTTCTATTCCATTTGTGAGTCCGTGTGTAATGCAGGTGATACAGATCATCCTTTGGATTGTTGATAGCGGATGTTCCCGACACATGACATGCAATCTTAAACTGTTATCAAACTTTATTGCAAAGTTCATTGGCATTGTCAGATTCGGGATTGATCACTTCGCAGCTATCATGGGCAAGGGAGATTATATCAATGGCCATATCTAAATTAGCAGGGTTTATTATGTGGAAGGCCTCGGTCACAATCTCTTTTCAGTCGGTCAATTCTGTTATGGAGATTTGGAAGTTGATTTTCAGGAGAAAACTTGTTTCATACGTGATCTACAAGGAAACGATCTTATGTCTGGCTCTCGCAATTCTAGTCTGTACACAATCTCAATGCAAGACATGGTTGCTTCATCTCCCATCTGTCTACTTTCAAAGGCAACATCAACAAAATCTTGGCTATGGCACCATCGTCTCTCACATTTAAACTTTCAAACCATAACCAACCTTGCTCGATACAAACTAGTCGAAGGTCTCCCGAGATTCCGGTATTCTAAAGAACACCTTTGCTGTGCTTATGAACAAGGGAAAAGCACTCGTGCTCATTTTCTTTCAAAGGTGGAACACAGCTCTCAGCATGTGCTTCATCTTCTTCACATGGATTTGTGTGGCCCGATGCTCGTGCAAACGATTAATGGCAAACGCTACATCTTGGTTGTTGGAATCACTCCTAAACTATATTTCAAGTGTTAGTGATTCAGATGTAATAGTTAGCTTAATATGCCCTTTATGTTTGTTATTAAGCTAAGGCTTATGTAGAAGGACCATAAGCCTTGGCCCAAGCCCATAAGAAGGGAAGGAGTCTAGATGTGTTTCCCTAGCTCCTTGCCCTATAAATACCTCTTGTAAACCTTCTACTGAAGGTTGGTTGTTCATTTTATCTTTCACTCTACGCGTAACTCTTCATCATTTATATTCGTGTGTGTGACAACGTGTTCAACCGATCATTCTCCTCTCTATTTCTTATATTGATGCTTGTGTTATGAATATGGGAACCTAACAGTGGTATCAATCGCCAAATAGTTGGGTGAAAAGCTTTTGTTTTTGAAGTTAGTGTTTTTGGTCTTACGCGTAAAACGGTTTCTCACTTTGTCACGCTTAAAAACTTATTTTTTACACTTTTTAATCCAAGATTCTTGTACTTTCAACGTTTTTAGGTGTTAAAATATCAGTTTTTGGTGTTACGTGTGGATCATTGTTTTTAAGCTTGGTTTTATTCGTGGGTTTATTTCTACACATAAGGTGTTTAGAAGTTTTGGATCATCAAGTTTCACACTTTTGTGTTATTTTGGTGATATTGAAGCTGTTTCATCACAAAAATCTGGTTTAGAAACATCATTGGGCAGAAATCATTTTTGGTCAAGTTTTACGCGTATCAAAACCCTAATTTTACGCGTAACTTTTCCTTGGATCGATCTTCAGTTTTCGTGGTTTACTCAGTGTTTTCTTGCTTGGATAAGCCTGAAAACACTTCGACTTTGGATATCTTTTACACTGTGATAGTGTAAAGGATTTTTTGGGCAAAACCCTAATCTTACGCATAAGCTCAAACTTATGCATAGAACTCTTTCCGCATAAGATTTTTCTTACGCATAAGCTCTGTCTTACGCATAAGCTAATCCTACGCCTAACTTTTAGTTTACGCATAACTTTAGTGTTTCTCAATTCTTACGCGTAAGCTACTCCTACGCGTGAATATCATTTTTACGTGTAAGTTTGGTGTTTTTACGCTTAAGTGTTACTTTGCCTACACTTGGTTTCTACGCCTAAGGATACTTCATCAACAACGTTTCATTCGACTACAAAGATCCATTTAACAACACAAGTTTTCAACATGTCACAACCACCATACTCTAGCTATTTTCCTTATACTTATAATCAACAACAACAACAACTAAGTCCACAACATCAACAATTTAATCAACAACAACAACAAATTTATCAACAATAATTTAATCAAAAACATACTCCACAACTAGGAGCAATTCCACCACAAATGGTTCAATCACCACCTAGTCTTCAAGTACAACCTTACACAAACTTCTACAATTAACATCCATCCAGGAGTACTATGAAGGAACCGACATGGTTTGGCAAGATATGTGAAGCCTTAAGTAGCCAACAATCAATTCATGAAGCTGGCTCACTTGATAGACCTCCAATGCTCACTCCCGTAAATTATGATCAATGGGTGATAAGGTTCTTTAGGTTTTGTGATCTAAAGAAGTCCACATGGAAAGTTCTTAAAGAAGGTCATTATGCAAGGTCCATTTCAGATGCCTACTGTTGTCACACCCGCAGATCCAGATGCCAATCCACTAAGAGATGCTGTCACCAACATTGCAACTATTTCAGACCTCACTGCTGATGAACTTCTACATTTTGAAGCCGATGAACTTGCAATGCAATACATCCTTTTAGGATTACCCAATCCAATCCTTCGAAGTGTTGATGCTCAAAAGACTGCAAAACCAATGTGGGAACATATTCATCTTTTTATGGAAGGCACAATACTTAATCAAGAAGACATGGAATCCAAAATCTACTTGGCTTATGAACACTTCATGATTGAACCAGAAGAGACATTAGAGTCATATCATCATCGCTTTTCAGATATCATTAATGATTTGGACAAACACAACATCATCATGCCACGAATTGCTGTCAACACTAAGTTCCTAAGTAGTCTTGGTCCAGAATGGGAGAAGTATGTCATTTTTCTCCGTCAAGCTAAGAATCTTCATCATGCTACATACGGATTGTTGTACGACTATCTGAAGCCTCACCAAAAAGAAGTTGACAAAGAAAGGGCTATCCATGGACTCCCGGCTCCACAGTCACTTCTGGACAATCAACAACTTGCTTTGTAGGCTCAAACTAGTTTTCCTCCTCAACCTGCTCCTCAACCCGCTCCTCAACCAACTGCAACAATTACACCATATAATTCGTCACAACAACAATATCATGAAACTCAATTGGTTCCATACAACAACAACACTGATCAAGCACTTTACAGTGAAGCTAATGAGGACTCTGATGCTTTTGATGAATTGCAACAAGGATTTGTTATGATTACCAAAGCCTTCAGCCGGTATACAAACAAATCCAACAATCGCATTTGTTCCTCATCAAACACAAGGAATCAGGCTGTTGTGAACAATGGACGCGTTGAAGTTCAGAATCGTGGTTATGGTCGTCAGATGGGAGGTGGTCAAGGGTTTAATGCTATGGGAAGGAATAACATGGGTGCTCCGCAACAACAAAGGGCTCAAGTGGTTGAACAAGGGAATGCTCAGAATGGGGTTAATGGTCTTCGTTATTATAACTGTAATGAGAAGGGTCATCTGGCTAATGCATGCCCTAAGCCGAGGACAAGAGGCAGTGCTTATCACAAAGAGGCTTTGCTCTTGCTCTCAAGGATGAGGCTGGTGGAACTCTTACCAACAAGGAACATAGCTTTATGGCAGATGCAGATTCTGATGATGATATGGTGGACTTGCAGGCTAATGCAGCATTGCTATTGATGGCACAAATGCAAGCTCTACGCATGAGTGACACAGTCCCAGTGTATGACACTGACGGCTTGTCTTAGGTACCAGAACAAAATACACTCATTCCTGATCTGATATCTCCGCCAATTTCTCCATCCGACAAAGATCAGAGTGTTCAACATGAGCCATCCACATCTCATTCCGATGATTATCAAATAGATCCCGTAGTTATATTTGGCGATCAAGATAACCTTATGGTTAATATTGATAATCAAGTTGACTCCGTGGTTATATTTGAGGATCTAAATAATGATCATGTTGAGACTCACGTTGAACAAGATGAGCTTTTGTCTAATAGATAAATTGAGTTCCTGGCCTTAATTAAAGACCAAGAATCTCGTTTGGAAATTTGCAAGCAATTAAAAGATAAAAATGCACTGTTAATTAGGGATAATGAATGCTTAATTAGACAAATCAACGTTTTTAAAACTCAAGAAAAACGTGAACAAGGTTTTGAAGTCGCTTTTGCTAAATCTCACCAAAACGAAAAATCATTAGAACGACAGATACGTGATCTAGCCGCATCCAAGAATGCTTTGTTGTCTCAAATCGAACAACTGAAACATGAACATAAACAACAAATTAACGCTCTTACTTTGGAAACTCAAAAAGCCAAGGCTGAGTTGTTAACTTGTCAAAAACAGTTCTCTGAGTACAAAAAGCATTCCACGAAACGAATAGATAACTATCTTGAAGAAATTGCCGACTTACAACACAAAATCAAAGAGTTTCAAAATGTTGTTTATAAACATGGTTAGTCAATCACAACTATTTAAAAGTTTACTTTTAAACCAAATCCAAATGGATATGGACCGATTCTTGCTGATTACAAACCTAAGTTTTCAAACAGAGCATTCACACCAAATCCTGAAGTTTACAGTGCAGAACATAGAATTGATGATTCAATTATGACTATTGTTGAATATAATCGCATGGAGGAATTAGATGCAGATGACGAGAGTCGGTAAAAAATAGAAAATGTCATTTATAAAAAACCATTTAACTATTCAAAAGCCGTAACTTTTGTCACACAACAAGATACTTCTAACAAACCTTTGGTTATCACGCCAGTTTCTGAAGTTCGTCCCCAACACAATGGTGCACAAATTAATGGTCCTTTACCTTCACTTAGTGAAGTTAAAACAAAATCCGAAAGTTGTCGCGTTATCAAATATTTTGACACTTTCTTATCTGACCTCAAAATTTTGTAACGTGAGATTGAATTTCATTTTGAAATAAAAGTTGAACATTTTCAATCGCCGATGGCGCGAGAACAAAGAGATATTCTTCAGAAAATAATTTTACCCAATGTCAAAAATTTGAAAACTTGTGCACTATATTGGGAAAGGTATTTTCACAAGGAACTTGGTCTCATGAAAACAGTTTTCGAGAAAACAGAAACATCGATTTCAAATACTAAACATAAAAAGAAATTGTTGAGAAAAGATGTTGATCGACTCGTGAAAGATGTTATCTGTGCTGATATCAATAATCTTGTGTTATTACAATCTGTTGCATATGCATCTGATCATATCTCTGCTGATTCTGTTGATTCTGTTGATATTGTTGAAAATATTGATAATGTGCCTTAGATCGAGTCTTTAAAAGTTGAAAATGAACGACTGTTAAATGAGCTTTCAAATGCAAAACGTCGTCTTCAATGGTGTCAAAAATATTGTTAAAATCGTGAACTTGCTTTGCAAAACAAAATCAACCAGTTGCATTCCAAAACTTTTAATCCAAAATTTGAGCAACTGGATGATCAAAACGCGTCTTTGAAGTGTCAAATCTCAAAATATGAACAAAAACTTGCAAAAGTTAAAAAGGAATATGGTGTCATATTTGATTTACTCAAACAGACGCGTGATGAAGCATCAAACGAACTTGATCATTTTCTTGCATACACTAAAGAAGTCATGAACTTTTATGGAAATCTTCGTTCTGAAAATCAAGATTTGGTGCACACTATCTTTAAGTTAAGAGAAATGTTAGAAAGTATGAACAAGTTCAGCCTAGCATCATTAAGAGAATTGCACCTGTAACACTTAGCAAACGTGAACCCAGAATGCCTACTGACAAATCACGAGATACTAATGTGCTTTCCTCTACTGAAACAGGAATAATTACCTCTTTTCCTAATGTCCGCCCTTCACAGCCTAGGAGCAATACAAGGAAGAATAGGAAGTTGCGACCTAAGAAAAGAACAATAAAGAATGCTGAAGTAGAAGAACAACCTAGGACTTTGAATAAGACTCACGATACACCCACTTTAGATATTGCGTCTGACAAATGTAATGAAAAAAGTGTTGTAACGAATGCTAAACTTTTAAGTACTTTTGATATTCAGTCTGATGCTTCTTGTGTTATTTCTCGTAAAAGTATGCTCTCTGATTGTCATGACAAATGTGTTGCTAGAGCTATCTTGTCTCGTTTACGGAATCCTAAGACTTGAAATACCTCTAGGCCCACTAATGCTTCTAACTCTGGGCTTGGTAAACCGCCCTCTTTAGATTCTAAGAAACGCATTGATATCCCTGTAGCTCCAGTATCACCTCAAAGGAATGTAGTACCACCTAGTGCATTTACTAAGACTAAAGCAAATACTAGTTGGAGATGGCAGAAATGGATACATAATACACTAGGATTTAAATGGATGCCTAAAGTCATTAATGTGTGTATTTCTACTATAACTGCTTTGGAACCCTCTAACTCATCGGGTTCCACATCTACTTCTATTCCATCTGTGTCGTCTGTGTGTAATGCAGGTGATACAGATCATCCTTTGGATTGTTGATAGCGGGTGTTCGCGACACATGACAGGCAACCTGAAACTGTTATCAAACTTTGTTGCAAAGTTCATTGGCACTTTCAGATTCGGGAATGATCACTTTGCAGCTATCATGGGCTACGGATATTATCTCAATGGCAATATCGAAATTAGCAGGGTTTATTATGTGGAAGGCCTCGGTCACAATCTCTTTTCAGTCGGTCAATTCTGTGATGGAGACTTGGAAGTTGCTTTTCGGGAGAAAACTTGTTTCATTCGTGATCTACAAGGAAATGATATTATGTCTGGCTCTCGCAATTCTAGTCTGTACACAATCTCAATGCAAGACATGGTTGCTTCATCTCCCATTTGTCTACTCTCAAAGGCTACATCTACAAAATCTTGGCTATGGCACCGTCGTCTCTCACATCTAAACTTTCAAACCATAACCAACCTTGCTCGACACAAACTTGTTGAAGGTCTCATGAGATTCTGGTATTCTAAAGATCACCTATGATCAGCTTGTGAACAAGGGAAAAGCACTCGTGCTCATTTTCCTTCAAAGGTGGAACACAGGTCTCAGCATGTGCTTCATCTTCTTCACATGGATTTGTGTGGCCCGATGCGCGTGCAGACGATTAATGGCAAACGCTACATCTTGGTAATTGTTGATGACTACTCAAGATGGACTTGGGTTTATTTTCTTCAAAGTAAAGATCAAGCTCCACAGATGATCATCACCTTTCTCACAAAAAATCAAATTCAGCTCCGGAACACCGTCAGACAAATTCGAACAGACAAAGGAACTGAATTTGTGAATCAAAATCTTCGAGAATATTATGAGAAAGTGGGAATTGAGCATCAAACATCCATTGCACGTACCCTAGAACAAAACAACATTGTTGAAAGACGAAACCGTACGTTAGTGGAAGCTGCCAGAACGATGTTAATTAATGCTAAACTTCCAGATTACTTGTGGGATGAAGCTGTTTCAACTGCATGCTACACTCAGAACCATTCAATGATTACAAAACGTCACAACAAAACACCTTTTGAACTTATCCACAACCGAAAACCGAATCTTAAACACTTTCATGTATTTGGATCTCTTTGCTATCCGAATAATGATCGTGATGACTTTGGTAAGCTCAAAGCCAAAGCTGACATTGGAGTCTTTATTAGATATTGTGAGAATTCTAAAGGTCACCGGATCTGGAATCGTGATACAAAGCCGGTTATGGAAACGATTCATGCTAATTTTGATGAGCTTACAGAAATGGCTTCTGAGCATAACAGCTTGGAACCCGGTCACAACCGTTTAAACTTCCCTCAAACCCCATCATCAGCTGAACCAAGCCCCCAGCTTACTTGTCAACAAATGGAAAAGCTATTTGCTCTGCTGTTTAGTGATCACATTGATGAACGTGCTCCAGGTGTATCCGATGTTTCCGCTGCTCAACCTGATCATACTATTATACCTGATACACCTGCTACAACAACTACTGTTGAAGAAGCACAACCAGTTGACTCTACAACATCAGTTGAACAAACTGCATCCAACGACGCTGAACCAGCTGATGATGTTCTTAATGAAGTACCCCCACCTGCAGATTTTGATCCAAATGCGTTCTTTAACCCATTTGCTAATGAAACTGTTGCACCTGATGTTGCGGAATCATCTACAAGCCATTTCAATCCTCAAAATCTGCATAATGTATACCAATATCAACCCTCTACACATCGTTGGACAAAAGACCATCCTCTTGAGAATGTTATTGGTAACCCGAATCAACCAGTCGTAACGAGACAACATCTTCACACAGATGGTGATCATTGCATTTATGCACTCACTGTCTGCCAATCTGAGCCTAAAAACATTAAAGACGCAATGACAAAGGACAACTGGATTGAATCCATGCAAGAAGAACTCAACCAATTCAAACGTCTTGAAGTATGGGAACTGGTTGAAAGACTAATAAGGGTCTACGTCATTGGTCTCAAATGGATTTGGAAAAACAAATTGGATGCTGAAAGGAACGTAATCAGAAACAAGTCACGTCTAGTGGCTAAGGGTTATAGACAGGAAGAGGGTATTGACTTTGAAGAATCATTCGCTCCGGTTGCTCGTCTTGAGGTTGTTCGGATATTTCTCGCGTTCGCGGCTCGTATGAATATAACGGTCTTTCAGATTGACGTCAAAACTGCTTTTCTGAATGGGCAACTGAAAGAAACGGTTTATGTCAGCCAACTAGAAGGATTCGTTGATCCTGAGTTCCCGAACTATGTCTACAAACTGAACAAAGCTCTGTACGGACTCAAACAAGCTCCTCGGGTGTGGTACGATAAGTTATCATCGTTCCTCATTGCCAATAATTTTACCAAAGGTTCGGTCGACCCAACTCTTTTCATACAATATCAAGGGGCACATATCTTAATTGTTCAAATTTACGTGGATGACATCATTTTTGGGTCAACACATAAAAAGTACTCAATCGCTTTTGCAAAACTAATGAAAAAACATTTTGAAATGTCCATGATGGGTGAACTTTGGTTCTTTCTAGGACTGCAAGTTCATCAATCACCCCGTGGTATTTTCTTGAGTCAGTCCAAATATGCCCTTGAACTGCTAAACAAATTTAGAATGCAAAACTGTGACACCTATGCCACACCAATGGCTCATACCAACAAGCTTGACGCTGATTTACATGGGAAATTGGTGGACCCTACCAAATACCGTAGTATCATTGGGTCTCTCATGTATCTAACAGCCAGCAGGCCTGACATTGTTTTTGTCGTATATCTTTGCTCCCGTTATCAGTCGAGACCAACTGAAACCCACCTCTCTGAGGCTAAAAGAATCCTCCGATACATCAAGGGAACCATTAACTTGGGGATCTGGTATCCGAAGGATTCTGGTTTTGATCTAATAGCTTTTTCAAATGCTGATCACGCAGGATGCTTAGATTCACGGAAAAGTACTTCAGGAGCATTACAATTTCTTGGTGATAAATTGGTGTCATGGCAATCGAAAAAGTAGGATTGTACATCGCTGTCCTCAATCGAAGCAGAATATGTAGCCATGTCGGCGTGTTGTGCTCAAGTCATTTGGATGAGAACACAACTCAAAGACTATGGTTACTTATTTGATAGAATCCTGATGTACTGCGACAATCAGAGTGCTATTGCAATCTCGTGCAACTCTGTTCAACATTCGAAATCAAAGCACATCGATCTTCTATATCATTTCATCAAGGACCACGTGGAACAGGGTACTGTTAAATTATACTTTGTGGGTACAGAATACCAATTGGCAGATCTCCTCACCAAAGTCTTAGCTCCTGCTAGGTTTAATGAGTTGGTCCACCGGATTGGTATGTGGTGTTTGACTCAAGAGGAACTGGATGAACTCTTAAAACATTATTAAAAACCAGTCAAACACCAAAACCTCTTTTGTAAATATTTTTCAAAAACTAAATACAAAATAATAAAATCATATAAAACAACAAAAATATATTCTTCTATCTATATTTCTTTTAACGTGGCAAGTACAATTCTTCCGTCAACACTCAAATCTTTCAAAATTCAGTATTTTCTCGATCCAGTGTTGAGGGGGAGAAAGCAAATATTTTTCGGTTTCATAAAACCTTGTACTTGCATGTTACCTCATCACGGTTGTTTCTTTAATAATGGTGGTCACATTTCTGGTTTACTGGCACTCCTCGGACTAAAATTTATAAAATTTCATAATTTCTTAAGTCGAGGGGGAGTGTCGTCAAAGTTCTTTCCTAATATCCTTCGTTTGATAACAAAAATGGAAGATATGGGCGTTGGATGTAAATGGTTAAGGTGGAGGGACTAAAGATGTCAAATGTTCAAACTAATTTTAAACAAAAACACCTCCACCAACTACTCATTCACATTTACTACCTACATTAAATATCTCACCAACCATATCCTACGCGTAAAATCCAACATTCAAATTCGTGTTTCTGATCATCTACTTGTAAGTGTTAAAACATTTCTTGTAATCATCTAAACATGGGTTTTAAATCGTTTCTTAAACCAACGGTTAGATTTTCATCTAGGTGTGATTTTGTGTTCTACGCATAAGCGTATGAACACATAATCATGTGTGAGTGTTTGTGGTTAAAATGGTTGTGTCAAAATGTTTGTTTAATCATAATGGTACCATTTTTGTCATCAAAACTCACCCAGAAACTCTAATTGTTTGATTTTGAATATTAGGGTTTACGCGTAATTTTGGGCGTTTTCAATATTGAGTGCTTTTGGTTAAAAAGATTGTCATGTGAGGTTGTTTACAAGGTTAATTGATCATAATCATGCTTGGAATCAACCCAGAAACACGAGTTGCCCTTAAATTGGGAATTAGGGTTTATGTTCTTAAGATTTGGGTATTTTTTATTGGCTTTGATTTTGATGTTATAACTTGGATACAACAACTCACCATGCTTCTTAGACTTACTAGAACAAGTTTAGTGCATTTCCCATGGTTAAATTTCTTACTCGTAATTCTTAAGCTTTAGGGTTTAGGTTTACGCGTAACATGTGTTCTACGCATAACTGTTTGATTGAGTATTCATGTTTGAGCTGATAAAGATTGAATGTATCTGTTAAGATTGGTGATATGATGAACTTATTTCAGGTTTTCTACGTGTGAAAATTCAGAATCAAGGTTACTTGCCATCTACGCATAAGGATCACCTTACGCGTAGCATGTTATGCGTAAGAGAAATCTTACGCGTAACGTTTACGCGTAAGGTTCTATATTGGGGACTACGCGTATCCTGTGAAGGATATGCGTAAACAATAATCTCTACGCATAAGTTTGACTCTTACGAGTAAGCCTTACGCGTAAGGTTCCATATTAGCTTACGCGTAAGCTCTACGCATAAGGCCCTCTTTTCCTACGCGTAATATTTCTTACGCGTAAGTCAAGAAGCTACGCATAAGCTTATGTTTATGCGTATAATCACTCCTGTTTACGCATAAGCTTGCCATTTCTATGCCTAAGCCTAGTTTTAACCTTAATTGTGAATTGTTACGCGTGCAAACTTGTAAATAAATAAATCATAACGCCACGAAACCAATAATGTCACTAATGAGCTTAAATGTTTAATAAGTTGTGAAAAAATAAGTAAAAACATCAACTTTAAAACTTGAAGTTAATCAACTCACAAAACTTATCACGACGTCTTTTGACTATTGGACTAACAAGTGACATTGGACTCGTAACAATCATCGACATATCACATTCAATAATTAGACAATAAAACCATCTGTTGACTAACGTAATGTCTTTCGATATGTTGGTTCTTTTGGCTAAATATCTTTCAGATCACGACATGGACGCTCAAATTCAAAACGTGGAAGCACCAAACGTTCTCACCGTTGAAGATATCTTCCCGAATGGCTATCCGATGAAGATAGGAAAGAACAACCTTCGTGTTAATTTTGATACTCTGACTTGCTCAGAGTCTTCTTCCTTAATTGTTGTGGACATTCTGAAGAACCACCCTTATCAGAACATGCTCTCCAATTCTGCTACAGTGCCAGAGATCTACATTCACCAGTTCTAGAATACAATGCGAAAGATCAAAGGTCAAAATGCTGTGACAGTGACACTCAATCACAAACAAGTCACCATCACACCAGCAGACTTAAGGGTTGTTCTTCTCATTCCTGTCATCGAGCCAACCGAATACAATGCCACACCAACTGAAGAGACCGTTTTGCAATTCATGATCAACATTGGTTATGACGAAGCTACAGGAGTAATCACAAAGCATTCATACGTGGATCTTAAGAATATTCCTCAGCCATGGAGAACCCTCTACATCATCATCACCAAATCATTTTCTGGACGTGATAGTGGTTATGAGCATCCCAAGCTCATGGAACTACAGATATTTTGGGCTTTGGTCGACATGAAACACATTGAAGTTGAAGCTCTGATATGGGACGATATGATGTCTTTCCTCAAAAAGCTTGGAACCAAAATCCCATACATGAGATATACAAAACTGTTGATCCAAAGAGCTCTAGGGTATAATCCTGATATCCCCTTAAGAACCAATGACCCCAACAATCACTCCATGTTGTATGAGCCTACACTCACAGTCAGATTTAAGGAATCTACAACAAAGAAACAGGGTGCAGTGTTGCCAGATCACCTTCTAACTGATGCAGTCAAACAACTTTATTCATACAAAAGGTATCTGGTAGCAGTTGATGAAGGCAAAGTAGACTTTCTTGATGAAAAATCTTCTGGTACACCCACTAGAAAAACCAGGAGAGGCAGTGCAGGAAGTGTTACAAGCACTGAGAGTCAAAGAAAGTTCCCTAAGAGGAAACCTGCACTCAAAAGGAAAGTTCCCTCTAAGGAAGCTGTTCCTATTCCTATTCCCAAGCCTGAACCGCAACGAAAGCTACTGGATGAAAGCTCTGAGGATACTGAATCAGACGAAGAGGTCACCTACTCTGAAACTGCAATCGATGACACTCCAATAGTAGATAAACCTCCCAGTCCAATAGCTGATATAGGCAAAGGGAAAACTCCTGTGCTTGAGCAAGATAAGGAAAGTTCTGAAGAAGAACCATTTGATGAGGAAAGAGAATATCAAAAGAAGTTGAAGAACCTCTGTTAGGTCACTAGTTTTACAACACAAGCTTATATAGAAAGAGATAAGGCGATTGAACAAGTATCAAACACACACACAAACAATATAAGACACGGTTATGCGTAGGTGAGTGAATGAAGAGAAAACTTGAACAACCAACCCTCAAATGAGGGTTTACAATAGTTTATATAGGCAAGGAGCTAGGGCAACACTCCCTCTCCTTCCCTATTCCTTATTGGGCTTGGGCCTCAGCTTATGGGCCTTCTACATAAGCTGGACCTTAAACAAACATAAAGGCCAGAATAAAGCTACCTATTACATATGAAATATAAATACTTGAAATACTGTTTAGGAGTGATTCCAACAACCTCAGACAAAAATACTTTATCGATGAATTCGTAATGGATCAAACTCGTGGCCCTGGAGGATCAAGTGGTGGAACTCATGCCACACCAGTTTCCGATGCGGTTAATCAACCCGATAAGGGAACTGGTACCACCACCACCCACGAACAACAACAAAAGCAGATTGAGGATTCCATCAACTTTGATATAGAGGAACCAGACACCAAAAAGACTGAGAAAAATTCTGGTGATGATACTAAGGCTGATGAAACGGCTAAGTCTGGAAATGAGGATGATCTTGATTATGATACTTTTCTTCTAGACAGTCCCGCACGCTCCAAGGAGGAAACTTATGAGCCACCAAAGGACCCAGAGCCACCTCACGACTCCTCATCATCAGACTCGTCTTCTCACTCTTCACCTTCACCATCCAAAGGAACAACCAGATCCACATCCAAATCTGTGAAGAAACCAACTGACTCTTGGTTATCTCGGGCTAAAACAAGGATTGTTAAGGCTGTCAAGCAAGTTAGGAAGAAAGACGTGCACACCAAAAACCTAAATCAACTCGTTAACAACATCAACTTTCTTCATGCCAAGATAGACAAGATGTCTAGTGAAAGGGAGTACGTCCAGAAGTTCATGCAACGTGATCTTCAAGGGGAAATGAACGAGATGATCAAGGGATATACTCACAAATTCCTTCTTGACACCGTTCCTGGAGTTACAAGGGAGATGTTTACCAGACAACTCTATCCAAATCTCATGAAATTTTTCAAGCAAACAATGCAATCCACTCCGGTGACAATGACGATCAATCCAATGGAGCCTACAGTTCTCTCTGATGCAGAGTTGATTTCCAAGATGGTGCTACAAATGGGTAAACGATCTGGAACTTTCACCTCTGATGAAGGTAAACTATTCGAGGCATTACTGGAATATCAACTCAAAACTTCATGCAAGGAGCAAGCTGAAAGGCCTAAACGTCCAAGAGACGATGATGATAAGGATAAAGATAAAGATAAAGAGCCTAAACGTTTGAAGAAATCTGGTGAATCATTTTCCATGACACCTCCACCCCAAAGGACTCCATCTCAACAACGATCTCCTCCACGCTCTTCTGCTGACAAAGCTCAGGACTCTGAGTTACCACCCAAGACAGAGAAAACCGGTGATCATTTTGAATACACTGGTGGTGACGATGAGGAAGTCCCTGAGCCCCAACAACAACCCATCTCTCCCGCTTCGACAAAGAAACCAGCATCCTCATCTAGGCCAAAGAAAAAGAAGAAGACACCTAAGGCTGATGTCGTCTCATGGCTAGATGATGAGTGTCTAAATACTCATCATTTTTATTCCTTCTACACTGCAAAAACAGTCAAAAACACTTTGAAAAGTCTCAAAAAGACAGAAAAAATATTTAGACAGTATTTTATGCAATAATTGTCAAAATCTAGTCCCTGGTTATTCAAAACAAGTTAATTTTTCATAAAAGGCCCTCAGGGATTTTCAAGTTGTCAAAATTAGACTTATAAAATTCAATTTTGCAAAATGGCAACTTTAGTCCTTGAAGTTTCAAAGATTGACAGAATTTACCCCTGGACATTTTTAATTTGAATATTATTATTTTTGGTCCTTGGGAAAATTAAACTTGTCAAAAGTGGTCCTTATAATAAACTTTGCAAAATTACATTTTTAGTCCCTCAAGAATTGGTGAATTGCAAGAATGGTCCTTGTGTTAATAGCTACAACCAAACGGACCCTTTGTATTATTTACCCAGTCCAAAACCACTTGACCCCTTTTGTGAACCCCCTGCCTATTAATAACACCCCGGTCAAACAGACAGTCAAACCCAGCCCTCGTTTTCCCTCCAACCCACTTCCTTCTTCACCCACTTCTCTGCAACCACTCACCACACCCCTCACCTCTAGCTAACCTTCACCATCCTTTGTCCCCTCCACCTCCACAAGAAACCAAATGCATTAAATGCTCCTTCCCTTGTTACAAGTCATCAGTACAAATTGCAAGAAAAGTTTTGGCGCCAAAATCGAATCCACGGCTAATATCAACTCCAATCATCCAATGGCTCGGATTCTTGATGGGAAATGCTCAGAGTGGCAAGTGGAAGACTCTTGTTGAATAAATAGAGGGAGAAAAGGAGAGATGAAGAGTAGTTCTTAGTTTTTATTTTCTTACATGTCGTTTTTAATTTCCATGTCCTAATTAAGCTTTAAATTGTAACTTTTAATCTTCCTTGTACTCATTTAAGTCATCTCAATCAGTTGTAACTTATTTTCAGAGATAATTCAAAGTTTGATCAAATTTTCTGTTTTTACATTTTCTGTTATTAAATCGAATTTAAAATTGCTAAGTATCAAGCTTCAAATAGCTTGTTTACATCTTATATAAGCTTATTCAAGCTGCTGATAGCTCTAAATAAGCTTATCAAACAGTTCCAAACAAGAGAGCACCCTGGTCAACGAAAGTCAAACTGTGGGGAATTTTGGGTTAAGCAGTTATGGAAATGGATTTTGGTTGATACAGAGCTGGTTTTGGATTGGAATTGGTTTAGAATAGTGGTATTTTGGTTCTATTATAAGCTGCAATAAGCTGGATCTCATGTGAGTAATATTTCAAGTTTAAACTCAAAATTGTTTTGCTGCACTTTTGAATTCCTATTTGCTGTAGTTTATTAATCAATATTAGATCACTTGTTAGCTGCTATTTGATTGTTAGAATCTAGTTAATTGATGTTTTGATTTGAAGCTAGGTATAAGATAGAGTAGATTGCTTTTTTTGATAACTAGTGTTTGGATTCAGATCATATTTGGTGTTAGAGAGTTAGTCACAGGTTAAGTTTTATTGGTTAAGTAGTATTTAGGATAGTAGAACTTATTTTAGCTCATAGACTGCATCTTCATACTTTAAAAGTCAAAATCGCCTTAAATCATTCCTAGTGTTTAAATCAGTTAGAATTTAGCCAAACAATAGCTTTTACTAGGCTTAGATTTAGATAGGCTAGCTCATTTCAGTATCATTGTAGCTTATTTCATCAACATCAGATCTTAAATTGGTTTTAAATTTCATCGTGGTCAAACTTTGCAAAACTGTCATAAAAGTCAAAAGTTGCATAACACAGTTTTTACAAAAGTTTGTGGAATTTTCATTGATTCATTGTTGGTTCAAATTAAGTGAGATCTTGGGTTTTTCAAGTTCAATTGGTCAAGTTTATAAAACTGATTTTTTTCAAATTTTTGGAAACAGTCTTAAGCACTTAGTCATCTGTCCAATAAGCTCCCATATGCCCTGTTCACACTCAGCATTAACTGAGTGTGAATCAGGCCAACTTGCAGGCCTTGCACAGATCTCAATTTAGATAATTAGGACTTGGATTTTGGTTCATTTTTAGTTTGCTTGGTGATCTTGAGTTCCTCAGTTCTGTTTTTCACATAAGCTCTTTAGATAAGCAGTTGGATTAGCTGAAAACCAAGAGGTTAGGGCTGTTTGGTTTTAGTGGTTATTTAGCATCAAAACTTGGTAGATTTCTTATTAGAGGTTAGGAGTAGCTGGAATTAGTTGATATTAGTTAGTTTTAGTGTAATTAAGCTTCTGAGACAGTTTGGTAGCTTATTGCACTTGTTAGCTTAATAGTAGCTTATTTAGGGACAGTTTGCACCACGGCTTCATAATCTTACACATAAACTAGAGGTTTTATATTTTTCATAAACTTAGAATATAATTTTAGACTTTTCCTGAATTTTTCATCACTGTTTGCTAATTTTCTTATTTTAAATCAGTTTTTAAGACTTTTTAAATAGCTTTTATTACAAATAAATCAGAAAAGCTTCAAAAAAATAAGTTTTCAATTTTCATATATTAAGATAAATATAAAAAGCAAAAAAAATAATTTTTCCAGATTTTTCTTAGTTAAATTTGTAATTTTTAGCCATTTAATTAGTTTTAAATAGTTTTAAATTCATAGAAATTCGAAAAATCATCAGAAAAATACAAAATTAGTTTTGAAAATTCTATTTAGTCATTTTAGATTTTTGAAAAATAGTTTCACAATTTTCCTCTTTAATTTCATAATTTCTAGTATTTTAGATTAGTTTTAAAAGTTTAAAATTAGTTTTTAATTCAAATTTATAAAAGAAAAATCAAGATAATCCAATTTTAAAATAGTGATAGCGTTTATTTAATATAATTTAGCTTTTTAATTTTCTTTTCAGCTTATTATTAAACACTTATATGTTTTTTATATATTTTTCTTAAGTTTCTGTCATATTAAAGTATTTTTAGGAATTTTCTCAGATTTTTCCTTTGTCATCTAGTATTATCATTAACCCCTTTTCCTGTTCAATATCACCCGATCACTACACGTTTTGCTATTCAGTCGCACAGCTGGACTTAATTGCTTTGGTTTTAGACTGTTTGACTTTTATTACGGTTGACCATTCACAAGTGGTTGACTTGTGTAATAAACCTGACCGTTTGGGACCAATCACTAGACGAAGACGAAACCGAGTATGATTGGTTCTCTACACTTGTTGATGCTACTCCCTCTCTAATTGGTGATCAATATTTGGTAGAAGGTCGTACGTTGGAGCATGCTAAGTTACTTCAAGAAAAGTTCCGAGTGAAGAAGATGACGAAATCAGAGTTGAGACGCATCAAGAATGAAGCTTTTCAACTACTCAAATACAGCTCGGAAAGTGCTATTGAAGTTGAATATCACCTTGAAAACATAGCACAAGCCATGTCTAACAACATTGATTGGCTCAACCCTGAAGCAAACATTGACTCCACCAGAAGAGACAAGGCTCCATACTACACCGGCTAGTCTAAACCTCTACCAACGATTGGCCAACCAGATCAACCTAAGATTCCGCTACTTCTTCAACAATGACTTGGAATTTCTTCTACACGGTAGCGATGGTTCAAAGAAATACGCTACATCATTTACACTTCCGTTCCCGGCAGCCATATACTCCAACTGCATAGCCATCGAAGAAAAGGCTACTCACATGTTTTCTAACAGTGAGGAACAGTATGACATTGATGCAATGTATGGGATTCACCATTGGCCGGAACGCCGACGAATCTACTACAAAAGCTGCCAGGTTCGAAAGTCTCAACATGAAGTGCACAGTGATAAAGGGATCGTTGCTGTTAAGCATGTAGCTCTTTCGTCTAAATGGGACTACACTTTCCTCAAGAAAATCGTTGTCAAAAGACAATACGAAAGGGACTATGATTTCTGTGAAGCGGACTTTCAGAATTTGTCTCTCAACAACATTGAAGATCTGTATCTTGCCAAAGTACAGGGAAGAATGAGACAATTCTCGACTGAAATCCAACGTGAATACATCAAGTCCTTGCTCATCTTCATCAGAAGCATAGTGATCCAGGAACGTGTAGAAGATTTACAACTTGCTGTTGAATCGTATCAGACACGTGTCAACCTCACCAGACCTCAGCTAGAACTTCCTGACATCAATCATCTTCCACAATACACTCTCATCAGCAAACCGTTTTGAGTAGTTTACCGTAGTGAACTACAACGCAACTGCTTGATGACGTGTAGAGATCTTCATAAGTTTAGGGATCACACACTGAAGAAAGTCAGGGATGGCTTGTCTTATAGGTTGAAGGCGATACATGAAGGAATTAGGTCACCAAAGCGATGGAACTCTCAGGAAAAACAGGATGTTAAGAGGATCATCACTCGTATCGATGAAAGGTTGTACAGAAAGGACCAGTTCAGAACTCTGGAAATCTTCGTAGGTGGTCGTCCCAGGATTACTCTCACAGGCTATCAACGCCCTGTTCGCACTCCTGGAAAGATTGATGGACTACCTGGTACCCCTTAAACTATTTCATTTTCATATTGATTTGGATGTATGATTATTAATGACTATGGCTTGTGCACACATAACAGTGTACAACCCGTTCTTTTAATGAAAGGACCCTATGGTACGCTTCAGTGCCACAATCCTTAAAAAGGAGCGAAAGCTTCTTACTTTTGAGTAAAACCCATCAAACCTTTCATTTTTTTTAAAAGGTTTTGCTCAAAAGCACAAGTACTTCCCCTTATGATTTTCAAAACCTCAACCATTTATATCACTTGTTGAGGGGGAGTATTTCTGAAAAACTTTGTTCACAAATTGTTCTTCGTGATAATCTTCCCGTAAAACTCACAATGATCATATTCGATATCAAAATTTCATCAAAAATAACATTTATATGCCATTTTTGAGGGGGAGAAAAACTACGTGATAAGAAATATGTTGTGTAACTGCAAATAAATCATTGTACTACAGAATTAACAAATGAATTGATGAGATCTTAAATGTTAGTAACTCGAAAAGACTTGTTCGGGACGGGTAATAATTTCAAGCTAGTTCGCTAGTGATGTAAACGTGTCTCGCGAAGGACTTGTCCGATTAGAATGTACCATTCGAGAAACTCTTGGTAGACGTGAACTTTGACGGGTTTGACAACCTTTCGAGGCTTGTCCACACCTTCAAGATAGTTATTAGAGCTAGTTGTCATCTAAAAGCTGAAAATGTAACTCTTTAACTATGCAACGTAACCATGTCTCGCGGGGGATTGTCTATCTTGAGTTGATCAATTCAAAAAGTATGCGCTCTTCCCTCACCATGCAAATTTCTGTCAAAACACTTAAGCATGTGTGGAGGGGGAGTATTTCTGCAAAATCTTAAACTCTCAACAGTGGTATTAAAATGTTTCTTATTCATAACCATTTTGAGAGATTTTCATGAAAGTGGTTTAATGCAATGGAGTTATAAGGTGATTAAGGTTAGGAATAACCATCTTATGATCCGCCAGAGCCGGAGGGATCTACCCAAGGACACTACCAATAGTTAGAATCAGAAGTCCTTAGGTACAATCATAAAAAGGAGAAAATGAGAATCGGAGAAAGAAGGAGTTGAAGAATTAAAAAGGAAAGTAAAGAAAAGGGTGAAAATAAATAGCCCTCCAGATTATTCAACTTAGGGCAGACACAGGGTTCAATTCATATGCTACTGGTTGTCACTTGATGACGCCGGTATTGAAGATTAAAATTCGTCATGGACCCAGTGACGCATGCACTAAACCTTCTTTGCCACTCAAGTTTTTCTCAACAGAAGCTTGTTTCATTCTCACAGGGAACCCTACGTAAACTATCGGCTTTCTCTTAGAGATTGCTGGTATTGAAGAAGGAGAACCTCTCCCTAGTCTCCGCTCAGGAAAACCAAAGCGCACTATTGAGTCTAGAGCCACGAGATTCATCAAAAGATCTCTTAGGTACACTTGACATTTTATCGCTTGTCGTTCAACAATAAGAACGCAAGTGATACTTTATCGTGTCCTTCACAGATTTTAGCAATCTGTCAAGAACATTTATGAGAGGTTCACACAATTATGATCCTCAGTGATTGAATGGAAACTCCTGCCAGGGTCAACATCAAACAGACCTAATAGCAGGTCACTTCGGTAACTCCCCGTGGATTACGCTTAGTGTGTCTCAAACGGTCTACAGTCGTGAGGTGATGCTTTGGTGTACCTCAGCGACTCATCTGAACTATAGGTGTACTTCGGTACATCAGGTTATCTCACTTGTGGGACTCCAGTTCAGGAACGGCCTTTGTGAGAATTAGATATGTGTTTTCACACTATGCTGTTAACACCCTTGAAATTCAAACTTGTAAGTGCCGGAATCCGCTTATTACTAACCGTTGTTTTATGTTTTCTTCTTATGGAAGCTCTGGAGCAGACTGATCGTGCAGATTCTTCACATGCTCATACCAACAACATCACTAATGGAAGTTCTCTCAAAAGGCAACACAAAGTCAGAATGATTCTTCGTCAAAGTCAAAGAATCTACAAAGTTTAAAGACTAAGAGAACTTCATCAGTACTGAAATCCAACGTTAAAGAGCGTGTGAGCATGTTGAAGAAAGACGTGGAGACACTGGAGCAACGAAGCAGACCTGATGCAGACAACAACAACATACTATCACTACCATCACAAAGAACAAAGAACAAAGAAAATGATGACGTCAAAGCAGAACTGTTCAAAGGAAACAATTTCTCTACACTGGGGAGATTGATCGAATCAAGACACTTTTTCTCACAAGAAAGAAGAATGTCAGAAGACGTCAAAGCTACTATTACATCTGCACCTACAACGTTTATCACTCTTTCATTCATCACCAACACTTAGGGGAAGATTGTTGGAATCACTCCTAAACTATATTTCAAGTGTTAGTGATTCATATGTAATAGTTAGCTTAATATGGCCTTTATGTTTGTTATTAAGCTAAGGCTTATGTAGAAGGCCCATAAGCCTTGGCCCAAGCCCATAAGAAGGGAAGGAGTCTAGGTGTGTTGCCTTAGCTCCTTGCCCTATAAATACCTCTTTTAAACCTTCTATTGAAGGTTGGTTGTTCATTTTATCTTTCACACTACGCATAACTCTTCATCATTTATATTCGTGTGTGTGATAACGTGTTCAACCGATCATTCTCCTCTCTATTTCTTATACTGTTGCTTGTGTTATGACATCATTTTTGGGTCAACACATAAAAAGTACTCAGTCGCTTTTGCAAAACTAATGAAGAAACATTTTGAAATGTCCATGATGGGTGAACTTACGTTCTTTCTAGGACTGCAAGTTCATCAATCACCCCGTGGTATTTTCTTAAGTCAGTCCAAATATGCCCTTGAATTATTAAACAAATTTGGAATGCAAAACAGCGACACCTATGCCACACCAATGGCTCATACCAAGAATCTAGACGCTGATTTACATGGGAAATTGGTGGACCCTACCAAATACCATAGTATCATTGGGTCTCACATGTATCTAACAGCTGGCAGGCCTGATATTGTTTTTGCCGTATATCTTTGCTCCCGTTATCAGTCGAGACCAACTGAAACCCACCTCTCTGAGGCTAAAAGAATCCTCCGATACATCAAGGGAACCATTAATTTGGGGATCTGGTATCCGAAGGATGCTTGGGGATTCTGGTTTTGAACTAATATCTTTTTCAGACGCAGATCATGCAGGATGCTTAGATTCACGGAAAAGTACTTCAGGAGCATTACAATTTCTTGGTGATAAACTGGTGTCATGGCAATCGAAGAATCAGGATTGTACATCGCTGTCCTCAATAGAAGCAGAATATGTAGCCATGTCGGCGTGTTGTGCTCAAGTCATTTGGATGAGAACACAACTCAAAGACTATGGTTACGTATTTGACAGAATCCTGATGTACTGCGACAATCGGAGTGCTATTGCGATCTCGTGCAACTCTGTTCAACATTCGAAATCAAAGCACATCGATCTTCGATATCATTTCATCAAGGACCACGTGGAACAGGGGACAGTTGAATTATACTTTGTGGGTACTGAATACCAACTGGCAGATCTTCTCACCAAAGCCTTAGCTCCTGCTAGGTTTAATGAGTTGGTCCACCGGATTGGCATGCGGTTTTTGACTCAAGAGGAACTGGATGAACTCTTAAAACATTCTTAAAACCAGTCAAACACCAAAACCTCTTTTGTAAATATTTCTTTTTCAAAAACAAAATACAAAAATATAAAATTTGATAAAACAACAAAAATATTCTTCTAATCTATATTTCTTTTAACATTGCAAGTACAAACCTTCCGTCAACACTTTAATCTTTCAAAATTCAGTATTTTCTCGATCAAGTGTTGAGGGGGAGAAAGCAAATATTTTTCGGTTTCATAAAACCTTGTACTTGCATGTTACCTTATCCCGGTTGTTTTCTTTAAAAATGGTGGTCACATTTCTGGTTTTCTGACACTCCTCGAACTCATATTTATAAAATTTCATTATTTATTAAGTCGAGGGGGAGTGTCGTCAAAGTTCTTTTCCAAATATTCTCGTTTGGTAACCAAAATGGAAGTTATGGGTATTGGTTGTAAATGGTTAAGGTGGAAGGACTAAAACTGTCAAAAGCTCAAATTTTTTAACAAAATATCTCTTCCACATTAACTTCACCTCATTTACTTCCCAACTATCCAATCCTACGCATAATATTCATCCGACAAATCCGTGTTTTTGATCTCTTATCTGTAAGTGTTTTATCAATCTTTGGGTTAAAACAAACATGGGTTTTGATTTGTTTGAGAATCCAACGGTTCAATATTGTGTTTGAGGAAGATTTGTGTTCTACGCGTAAGCCGTGAACACAAATGCTTCATTGGTGTCTTTGTACTAATAAAAATGATGTTAAAAGGCTCAAATGTTCTTATTACAAATATTTTCATCATTCAAATCCACCCAGAAACATGAATTGGACGATTTTCAATTTAGGGTTCTTAAGCGTAAGTTTGGGGTTCTTCAATTGTGAAAGTTTCTGGTTAAAAAGATAGTCATATGATGTTGTTTACAAGTTTAATTGACCATATCCATGCTTGGAATTTACCCAGAAACACTAATTGCTTATAAATTGGAAATTAGGGTTTATGTTCATAAGAATTGGATATTTTTTATTTGCTTAGATTTTGATGTTATAACTTGGATAAAACAACTCTCTAGGCTTCTTAGACTTACCATAACAAGTTTAGTGCATTTCCCATGGTTAAATTGCTTACTCGTAATTCTTAAGATTTAGAACTAGTATTTCTACGTATAACTGAATGAATGTGTTTCCATGATTAGACCTGAAAAGGATTGGATATAGATGATAATGTTGGTGTTATGATGAATTTATTTCAGGTTTCAACGTGTGTATAACTCAGAATCAAGGTTACTTGCCATCTAGGCATAAGGATCACCTTACGCGTAGCATGTTATGCGTAAGAGAAATCTTACGCGTAACGTTTACGCGTAAGGTTCTACAATGGGGACTACGCGTATCCTGTGAAGGATATGCGTAAACAGTAACCTCTACGCATAAGGTTCACTCTTACGAGTAAGCCTTACGCGTAAGGTTCCATATACGCTTACGCGTAAGCTCTACGCATAAGGTCCTCTTTTCCTACGCGTAATATTTCTTACGCATAAGTCAAGAACCTTCGCATAAGCTTACGTTTACGCGTATAATCACTCCTGTTTACGCATAAGCTTGCCATTTATACGCCTAAGCATAGTTTTAACCTTAATTATGAATTGTTACGCTTGCAAACTTGTAAATAAATAATTCATAACGCCACGAAACCAATAATGTCACTAATAAGCTTAAACGCTTAATAAGTTGTAAAAAATAAGTGAAAACTTGGACCTTAAAACTCAAAGTTAACCAAGTCACGATACTTATCACAACGTCTTTGGACTATTGGACAAAAAAGTGACATTGGACTCGTAACAATCATCGACATATCACATTCAATAATTAGACAATAAAACCATCTGTTGACTAACGTAATGTCTTTCGATATGTTGGTTCTTTTGGCTAAATATCTTTCAGATCACGACATGGACGCTCAAATACAAAACGTGGAAGCACCAAACGTTCTCACCATTGAAGATATCTTCCCTAATGGCTATCCAATGAAGATCGGAAAGAATAACCTTCGTGTTGATTTTGATAGTCTCACCTGCTCAGAGTCTTCTTGTTTAATAGATGTGGACATTCTGAAGAATCATCCTTATCAAAACATGCTCACCAATTCTGCTACCGTGCCGGAGATCTACATTCACCAGTTCTGGCATACAATGCGAAAGATCAAAGGTTAAAATGCTGTGACGGTGACGCTCAACCACAAACAAGTCACCATCACACCAGCAGACTTAAGGGCTGTTCTTCTCATTCCTGTTATCGAGCCAACCGAATGCAATGCCACACCAATTGAAGAGGCTGTTCTGCAATTCATGATCGACATTGGTTATGATGAAGCTTCAGGAGTAATCACAAAGCATTCATACGTGGATCTTAAGAATATTCCTCAGCCATGGAGAACCCTCTACATTATCATCACCAAATCCGTTTCTGGATGTGATAGTGGTTATGAGCATCCTAAGCTCATGGAACTACAGATCTTTTGGGCTTTGGTCAACATGAAACACATTGAAGTTGAAGCTCTGATATGGGACGACATGATGTCATTCCTCAAAAAGTTGGCTCCAAGATCACATATATCAGATATACCAAATTGTTGATCCAAAGAGCTCTAGGGTATAATTCGGATATCCCCTTGAGACTCAATGACCCCAACAATCACTCCATGTTGTACGAGCCTACACTCACAGTCAGATTTAAGGAATCAACAACAAAAAAACAAGGTGTAGTGTTGCCAGATCACTTTCTAACTGATACAGTCAAACAACTTTACTCATACAAAAGGTATCTGGTAGCGGTTGATGAAGGCAAAGTAGGTTTTTTTGATGAAAAGTCCTTCAGTACACCTACTAGGAAAACCAGGAGAGGCAGTGCAGGAAGTGTTACAAGCACTGAGAGTCAGCGAAATTTTCCTAAGAGATCACATATTCTCAAAAGGAAAGTTCCATCTAAGGAAGCTATTCCCATTCCTATTCCCAAGCCTGAACCGCAACAAAAGCTAGTGGATGAAAGCTCTGAGGATACTGAATCAGATGAAGAGGTCTTCTACTCTGAAAATCTAACCGATGACACTCAAACAGTAGCAAAACCTTCCAGTCCAAAAGCTGATACAGGCAAAGGGAAAACTCCTGTGCTTGAGCATGATAAGGAAAGTTCTGAATAAGAACCATTTGATGACGAAAGAGAATATCAAAAGAAGTTGAAGAACCTCAGACTCAAATATCTTTCCAATGAATTCATAAAGGATCAAACTCGTGGCCCCGGAGGGTCAAGTGGCGGAAATCAAGCCACACCAGTTTCGGATGCGGTTAATCAACCCGATAAGGGAACTGGTACCACCACCCACGAACAACAACAAAGGAAGATAGAGGATTCCATCAACTACGAATTTGAGGAACCAGACATGGAAAAGACTGAGAAAACTCCTGGTGATGATACTAAGGGTGATGAAATGGCTAAGTCTGGAAATGATGAAGATCTTGATTATGATAATTTTCTTCTAGACAGTCCCACACGCTCCAAGGAGGAAACTTCTGAGCCACCTAAGGACCCGGAGCCACCTCACGTCTCCTCATCATCAGACTCGTCTTCTCACTCTTCACCTCCACCATCCAAAGGAACAACACGATCCACATCTAAGTCAGTGAAGAAACCAACAGACTCTTGGATATCCTGGGCTAAAACCAAGATTGTCAAAGCTGTTAAGCAGGTCAGGAAGAAAGACATGACCAATAAAATGTTAAATCAACTCGCTGACAACATCAATCTTCTACATAACGAGATAGTCAAGATGTCTTGTGAAAGGGAGTATATCCAGAAGTTTATGCAACGTGATCTACAAGGGGAATTGAACGAGATGATTAAGGTCTATACTCATAAGTTCTTACTCGACACAGTTCCGGGCGTGACAAGAGAGATGTTTACCAGACAGCTCTATCCAAATCTCTTGAAATTGGTCAAGCAAACAATGCAATCCACTCCGGTTACAATGACGATCAATCCAATGGAGCCTGCAGTTCTCTCTGATGCAGAGTTGATTTCCAAACTGGTCCTACAAATGGGTAAACGATCAGAAACTTTCACCTCTGACGAAAGTAAACTATTTGAGGCATTACTGGAATATCAACTCAAGACTTCATGCAAGGAGCAAGCTGAAAGGCATAAGCGTCCAAGAGAAGATGATGATAAGGATAAAGATAAAGATAAAGAGCCTAAACGCCCGAAGAAAACTGGTGAATCATCCTCCATGCCACCTCCACCCCAAAGGACTCCATCTCAACAACGATCTCCTCAACGCTCTTCTGCTGACAAACCTCAGGACTCTAACTCACCACCCCAGACAGAGAAAACCGGTGATCATTTCGAATACACTGGTTGTGATGATGAGGAAGTCCCTGAGCCCCAACAACAACCTACCTCTCCCGCTTCATCAAAGAAACCAGCATCCTCATCTAGGCCATAGAAGAAGAAGAAGACGCCTAAGGCTGATGTCGTCTCATGGCTAGACGAAGATGACACCGAGTATGAATGGTTCTCTACACTAGTTGATGCTACTCCCGCCCTAACTGATGATCAAGATATGGTAGAAGGTCGTACGTTGGAGCATGCTAAGTTACTTCAAGAAAAGTTCCGAGTGAAGAAGATGATGAAATCCGAGTTGAGACGCATCAAGAATGAAGCCTTTCAACTACTCAAAGACAGCTCGGAAAGTGCTATTGAAGTTGAATATCACCTTGAAAACATAGCACGAGCCATGTCTAACAACATTGATTGGCTCAACCCTGAAGCAAACATTGACTTCACCAGAAGAGACAAGGCTCCATACTACACCGACTGGTCTAGACCTCTGCCAACGATTGGCTGTTGGGATATGAAAGTGCTGAAGATACGAAAGTACTGAAGATATGAAAGTACTGGAAAATGTCAAAGAGTCAAAGTACTGCTAAAGACAAAGTCAAAGTACTGCTTTATGAAGTCAAAGTACTGCAAGAACAAAGAACTGTTATATTCGTTTATGGAAAGTATTGTATTCTATGTTTAGATTACTTGTCGTACAAGAATACAAATTGTAAACCGACTAGGATATCCTTGAGCCTGTAAAAGGACTCCTAGATTGGCCTTAGAGATGTACGAGTCTATGAGTTTTAGAGTTTACGAATTCACAAGTTATTTAGTCTTTTAGAGAGAATTTCGATAATTTTAGAGTTGTTTAGAGTATCTGCATAATAAGCAGATTTAGAGTTTATAATAAAAGTTATTCTTCTTAGCTTTGTTAAGTAAATTCCGCGTACTTAATAAAGATTGCTCAGTGTTTCTTTGTTAATAACTTAGGATTTATCCGAGGTTATTAAACCTTAACAAGCTAGTTAAATTTAGTTTGATTAAAGTATATCGATCCAACAAGTGGTATCAGAGCTTGTGTGGAAACTCTGACTAGGAAGAAACCCTACTTCAACAATATTCAAGATGTCGACTGAAGCTGTTCCACCTCCCTCAATCACCTCACTCAGAATTCCAATAATCAAGAAGGGAGAATATGATCTCTGGTGCATGAAGATGAGGCAGTATATTGCCATTACAGACCATGCTTTATGGAATGTAATTGTCAATGGCAATGAAGTAGTTCCAGAACCTATTAATATTCCTGGACAACCAATTGCACCAAAGGCAGTCTTACCAGCAGCAACCCTAAGGAATCAAGAAAAGGCACTAAACATTCTCTTATCTGCCATTCCAGATGGTCATCTTCTCAAATTTCATGATGCTAAAGATGCTAAGCAGCTCTGGGCTGCTCTCAAGACCAGATTTGGAGGGAATGAAGCCTCTAAGAAGATGCACAGAAATTTGCTGAAGCAACAGTTTGAAACTTTCACAGTAGGTGAAAGAGAGAGTCTTGATGCTGCATATGATAGGTTTCAAAATATCCTCAACATGTTGGAGTTATATAAGGCAGAAGTGTCAGTTGAGGATGCTAATTTGAAGTTTCTAAGGAGTTTGCCATCTACATGGCATGTGATTGCTACAATGATCAGAGGACAACAAGGTTTGGATGTCATGGACTTTGATGATCTCTATCATCAATTGAAGGTGTATGAGCATGAGATGAGTGGTCAAACAAAATCTAAGTCTCACAGTCTAGCTTTTCTATCATCTGAAAAGAAGGGCAGTACTTCTGTCAAAAGTACTGCTTCTTCTCAAAGTACTGTTTCTCAAAGTACTGTTTCTCAAAGTACTGCTGTTTACAACCCCCCTTCATATGCTCAGCAGGCCTCACCACCTACCACTTTGCACTCAGATGAAGTTGTGTGCTCCTTCTTTGCACAACAAGCCAGTTTACCTGTCACTTATGAAGAGGATCTAGCACAGATTGAAGAAGATGCACTTGAAGAAATTGATATCAGGTGGCAAGTTGCTATGATCACTGCAAGGATCAAAAAATACATGAAGAAGACAGGCAAAAGTATTGATTTCTAACCAAAACAAGGAATAAATTTTGACAAATCCCAAATTGAATGCTTCAATTGTCAAAATATTGGTCACTTTGCAAGGGAGTGCAGGTTTGCTAAGTATCAAGCGAACAGAACATCTGAGAAGCCAAAACTTGAGCTCAAAGAAATTCCAATTACTGAAACAAAGGCTTTGGTTGCTCAAGAGAAGTTATCAGAAGTTGACTGGAGTGAAGAGTTTGATGATGAACCAGTGACTTACTGTATGGTAGCAGTGGAAGATGCAGTTGAAGACACAGTGGATGCATTGGACTGGAGCACTGCTTTTGATGAAGAACCTGAACATGCTGCTTTGGAATCTGATGATGGCTTTAGAGGATTTGATTGGAGCAAAGAAAGTGAAGATGATCTTGTTCTTCTTGCTATGGTGGCTACTTCAGCAACTCAGTCTCCTATCTCTGAGGTATGCTCCAACTGTTATGATTTTTATCTAAAATTACTTAACAGTTATGTGATTGAAAGAGATAATTGTGTTAAGGCTAGATCTGAAGTAGCTGGTTATCAAATTACTTTAGAGTCTATGGAAGCTAAAATTATAACACATGAAAATAATGAAATGGCTTGGGCTGAAAAGTATGAACAACAGCATTACCAGTTAAAACTTAGTGAATGGAAACTAAACTGTAAAATTGCTGAAATTGAGAAATTAACTAAGGAGAGAGATGATCTGTTAGAAAAGTTTGCTGCCTGGAATGAATCTGGTCTGTCCCATGTTACTTATGTTGAAAAACAAAGAAGAGCATACATTAGAACTGGATTAGGTTTTGGTATGAACTTTGATAACATAGAAGAAAAACAACCTAGTGATCAGGATGTAGGTGATTTTGAGGACATAACCACTAGTGATGATGAACTCATTAACTATGTAGATACATCTAGTAATGAGGGCTCAATAAGTGAACCTCCTCCTGAGTATAAGAAAGACAAGGGATATAATGATGTCCCACATCCCATTAGTCATCAACCCATAAGGCCTGATGTTTCTCGATTTGGAGTAGACAGTCTAGAGTTTAGGAAGAAGCTTGTCGCTCAATCTAGATCTAAAAAACCCAAAGAAGCTATTGCAAATAATGTTCAAAATCAAGGAGTACCTTCAAATCAAAGTACTCCTCCACAAGCAGTACCTTCTACAAAGTCTTTTCAAAACCGTACTGCTAAGCCTTTTTGGGATAATTTTGGTCAAAACAGGTTTAATCGTTCACCTAGAAGGCAAAATAATTTTGGGCATAGACATAGAAGAAATCACTTTGGACATATGGGTCAAAAACTGTGTTTTGTGTGTTATAGTCCTAATCACTTAATCAAAGATTGTGATCGACACTCAGAATACCTTAGCAAATTTCCAAAGAACAGATCTGCCAACCACAAACCTAGAGAGCACAAACCAGTTTGGAATAATTCAAATAGGATTAATCACAAAAACTTCACACCAGATCACAGATACCCACATCAGAGAAGACCTTTTTCAAAACCTTCAGTATCTCACAGTACTTTCCAAAGTACTGCTCAGAAACAAGGTACTGATCACACTACTTGGAATAGGAATCCTATGAGATCTCACTATCAACCTAGAAGGTATTACAATTCACATAGGGGATCTAGATCTCACAGGAACCACGTGTTAAACCAGAATGGGTTAAGAGGGAAGGTACTGCTGAGGGACAAACAGTAATTTCAACAAAAAGTGAATCTGATGTTTTTGTGACACAAGAAAAAGCTAATAATCTTGTAAAAGATATTTATGTTGAAAAACCAGAAAGTTTTGAAAATCCACATGCTAAAGATCAAAAGATAATTTTGGATCATCATTTGAAAGATAGTGGGAATTACATACTCAAAGAATTTGAGTTTGTAACTCCACAAGGGGAACACAAGTCAGTAATGGCTTGGGTTCCTAAAAATCACTAACTCTTTTCTTTGTGTGCAGGGTAACCCAGAAGAGGAGCTTAAAGATCATCTAATTGTGGATAGTGGTTGCTCTGGAAGTATGACAGGAGACAAAGAGATTCTGTCTGATTTTAGAAATATTAGTGGAGGAAGAGTTGCATTTGGGAATGATCCCAATGGAGGAAAGATTACTGGAAAAGGAACTATCAAAGCAGGGCTTATCGACTTTGAGAATGTTAGATATGTGAAGGAGCTTAAATTCAACTTGCTATCAGTCTCTCAAATTTGTGATAAAAAGCATCCTGTGTTATTCACTGACACAGAATGTCTCATCCTTTCCTCTGATTTTAAACCTGTTGATGATGATATGGTAGTACTTAGAGTACCAAGGACTAATGATATGTATAGCTTAGACATGAAGAGTCTACATTCTTATGGAAGAGCCACATGTTTGGTGGCTAAAGCAACATCTGAAGAGGCACATCAATGGCATAGAAGATTGGGCCATGTTAATTTCAAGAATATCAACAACCTGGTCAAAGGCAATCTAGTTAGAGGTTTACCTTCAAAGACTTACAAGAATGATCAATCATGTTTGGCATGCAAGAAGGGTAAACAACACAAAGTTTCCTGCAAGAAGCTTGAGGAATGAACTATTAGAGAACCATTGGAGCTGTTACATATGGATTTATTTGGACCTGTCTCTGTGGCAAGCCTAAATAAGAAAAAGTACTGTTTGGTTGTTACAGATGATTGCAGTAGATTCAGTTGGGTTTTCTTTTTGGGTTTTAAGTATGAAACTTTTGATGCTATTCAGACTCTCATAATAGCTCTTGAAAATCAATTGAGACTCAAGGTTAGAGGTATTAGATGTGATAATGGCACTGAGTTCAAGAACAAGCTTATGGATGACTTTTGTGTAAATAAAGGCATAAAGAGGGAGTTTAGTATTGCTAGAACACCACAGCAAAATGGTGTTGCAGAGAGGAAGAATAGGACTTTGATTGACGCAGCAAGGACAATGCTAGCAGATTCCCATCTACCTATTCAATTTTGGGCAGAAGCTGTAACTACTGCATGTTATGTACTTAACAGAGTCTCTGTCACCAAACCACAGATGAAGACACCCTATGAATTGCTGATGGGCAATAAACCTAACATTCATTTTATGAAGCCTTTTGGATGCCCTCTTACTATTTTAAACACCATTGATAATCTGGGGAAGTTTGATGGCAAGTCTGAAGAAGGATATTTATTGGGTTATTGCACTAACAGCAAAGGATTTAGAGTCTACAACAGAGTTACTAAAAAGATTCAAGATTGTCTTCATGTTGAGTTTTTAGAAGATCAAGATAATGAGAAAGGTAAAGGTCCTGATTGGATGTTTGATCTTGAGGTCTTAACTCCTTCAATGAATAATGTACCTGTTAGAGAAGAAAATCAACCTTTGCAAAATGGAGAAGATTTACAATATGTTGTTCATGAAGTTCATATTAGACCTGATGTTGTTCATGATGAAGATCCTGTAAGTCCAAAACAAAGTACTGAAGTTCCCAAGCAAAGTACTGATTCTCCAAAACAAAGTACTATTATGTATCTTACTGCATCAATGATTGGCTCTCTTATGTATCTTACTGCATCAAGGCCTGATATCATGTTTGCAGTTTGTTTATGTGCAAGATATCAAGTCTCACCAAAGATCTCTCACATGAATGCAGTGAAAAGAATTTTCTGTTATTTGAAACAACAACCAAAGTTGGGGTTGTGGTATCCACAAGAGTCACCTTTTCACTTAGAAGCTTTTTCAGATAGTGATTATGCAGGTGATAATTATGATAGAAGATCAACAACTGGGGGATGCCAATATCTTGGAAGAAGGTTAGTCTCCTGGCAATGCAAGAAGCAGACAATTGCAGCAACATCATCTACTGAAGCTGAATATGTAGCTGCTGCAAGCTGTTGTGGACAAGTTTTGTGGATGCAGAATCAACTTTTGGACTATGGGTTCAATTTTAAGAATACTCCTATCAATATTGATAATGAGAGTACCATTTGTATTGTGAAGAATCCTGTGTATCATTCGAAGACCAAGCACATTCAGATTAGACATCACTTTATCAGAGATTGTTATGAGCACAGACTCATTAATGTTGTTAAGGTTCACACAGATGACAATGTAGCTGACTTACTCATCAAAGGATTTGATGTTTCAAGATTCAATCACTTGGTGGTGAGTCTTGGCATGATTAACTACTAAGCTACATTTGAGGGGAGGACTATAAGGTGTTAGTATAGTCCTGTGTATTGCTTGAGGGGAGGATATTTGTGTATACTTAGTTTCTACGGAGGAATTTGGCAAAGTACTGTTTTTCTTGAAAGTACTGCTTGGAAAGTACTGCTTTGGGAAAGTACTGCATACGTGGAAAGTACTGTTTGTCGTATTAAAGTACTGTTCCAACGGTTATATTGAGGGGTAATTAATGCTAACGGTTGTTTTATTTTGGGCAGTGATTTTTCAAATCTCACCTATAAATAACTACTTTCCGATTTTCCCTCTTATATTCATACCTTAGCATCGTTTCCATATTTCTCTCATTCTTATTCGATTTAAATTCTTATTGTGCTTACATAATCACTCATGGCGAATCGACCTACTGTTTCAAAGCACAATATGGTAGCCAATTTAGACAAGACTGAAGACAATGAGGCGTTTCATGATATTATTGATTATCTAACTGGGTCGCCCATCAGTTATGCTCTTTTAGTGGAGCCGGATATTATTGAGCCTTGGATTCAAGAATTTTGGGCTACTGCGAGAGAAAACATGGAGAATGAAGAATTTTATATTAGGGCTACAGTTGTTGGAAGAACGGTGAAGATTACTGAAGCATCTATTAGAGAGGATTTGCTGTTTAATGATAATGATGGTGCTATTCGTTTTGCCAAGGAATTGATTTGGGAAACTTTTTGGCATATTGGTTATGAAGGTTCTTTAACAGAACAAACATTCAGGAAACAGTTGTTTTGTCCTCAATGGAAGTTTTTAATACATGTATTGTTACATTGTATTAGTGCTAACAGTACTTCTTGGGAGCAGTTTGGGTCTAATATAGCCTCTGCTATGGTGGGATTAGCTACAGATCGTATTTTTAATTTTTCAAGGCTAATTCTTGATGGCATGCTTTCTCACATCAATCATGGATCAAAATGGTTAATGTATCCCAAGTTTGTACAAGTTTTTCTGAACAAACAACTTGCTGATATACCTAAGCCTACAGACTTATTGCCTGTTATTGTTCAACAATCCAAGATTTTTACTTTTATGGCTATAAGAAGTGATCTATTTAGAGGTCCAGATACACCATTAACTACTTCTATGATGGAAGTCCTTCAGGCTGTTAGAGCAGATGATGAAGATGATGCAGCAAGTGAAAGTACTGCATCTGAAGGAACTGCAACTGCAGGTACTGCATCTGAAGGTACTGCATCTGCAAGTACTGCTTATCATGAAGGTACTGCATCTCCACAGGGTACTGTTTCTCCAAGCCCTGAGGTTCAAGAAGAAGCTGTAAGATCACCTTCTCCATCTCCACCATGATCTGTTCCTGTTTCTCAATCAGAGGAACATTCACATATTCAAGGTGAAGATCCACATACTATACCTCGTGAAGGTTTATCTTTGGATAATTATGCTTTGACATGGGAGATTGTTAAGTTGCAAAAGACTACTAAGGTTCAAGCTAAGCAGATAAAGAAATTGAAGATAAAATTTAGAAGGCTAAAAACTTTTGTCTGGCCTTTGATTAAAGAATTTCGTATCTGGGTCAAATCAAAGAAGATAGCACAAAGACAGTCCAAGACAATTAAACACCAAAAGGTTCATAAACCATCTTCTGTCAACTTGGGGAGGAATCTAGAAGAACAGAACTTGAAAGAAGATATGGTTAAAGAGAATGAACCTGAAAGTTCTAAAAAGTCTGAAGAAAAGATCATTCAAGATACTGATGAGCATGTTCAAGTTCAAAGTACTGCTGATGTTCAAGGTACTGAACAACAAAGTACTGGTTTTCAGGATACTTTCAGACAAGAAGTAATTACTCCAAGAGTGTTAAATTTTGAAGAGGAAGCTGGACCTTCTACAACAGTTATACAAGAAGAGGAAGCTATTCTCAAACCTATTCATTCTGCAAGTGGTGATGAGTTCATTGCTACAATTTTTGGACATTTATCACAACCAAGAGGAGGAGTTACTATTCGAGATGTACAAGAATAAGAACAACAAAGAACTTCTCAACCTGAAATTGATCCTAAGGATAAAGGGAAGGGTGTTTTGGTAGAAGTTAAGAAGAAGAAACCAACTTTAGCACAGTTAAGAGCTGCTCAAGATGCTTTGAATGAACAAGCAGCTAGAAAGATTCAAGAAGAGTTAAATGCTAAAGATAGAGAAGCTCAGGAAGCTCAAGAAGCTCAGAATAGAGAAGCAGCTCAAAAGGTACAAGATGAATTAGATGCTGAAGCTGCTGAACCATTACAGTCACCTGTTCCTGTTAGATTTATGCCAAGAAGACTTAATAAAGCTAAAGACATAAATGCTATGATGGCTTATCTGAAAAGTCAAGGGTATAAAGGATTGCAGAAGTTTAATTATTTTGAGATGAAAAGATTATATGATGTTGCTAGAGAGGATTATAAGAAGGATGTTGCAGGCATTAAAGACTTTAGAGAAGAAGCTAGCTGGACTGAAGCTGAAAGAAAGAAGAGTTTGAAAAGAAAAAGGAAAACTGAAGTTACAGATGTTCAGTTCTTAAAGAAAGAAAAAGTTGAATTAAGATCTGAGACTAGTGATGAATTAAGGAATTATCTCAAAGTAGTAGATTTTGATTATTCAAAAGAAGATGACGACATGAAGATGAACAGATCAAAGATTAGTGTTTTTGAAGTTGTGAAATCCAAGGATGGAGATTACATGATCTTTCATAAAGAAGATGAAAGCTTCAAAGTTTTCAAAAGGCTATAGGAATTACTACACATTATAGATAGAGTAGACCTATTCTATTTATATCATGTGGTGAAAGCTTACTTTGAACATAATCCATTAGAAGGGATTGGTTTAGTTTTACATGGTGATCTCATAACTGCATGGGAAACTGAAGAAGAGAGCACTGATGATGTTTGGAAGAATCAAGAAAGCTGGGAAATTGTTTGTTGGAGATTCTTTGAAGAGTCTGGAGTTCATGTTTTAGAGCTGGAAAATGGAACAATGATACACATGTTTGCAGAAAGAAGATATCCTCTCACAATCGAGCTTATGAGAAGGATGCTAGAGCATGGAATGGAAGTAGAAGAGGATAATGAAACTGCTTGCATGGTTATCAACTTGTTTATCAACTGGACTACTATTGCTGAGGATGATCAATAAATGGTATGAATTTTATTTGAATAAATACTTTTTGATATATCAGTACTTTTATTCAAAGTACTGATTGATCAGACAGTACTTTCATCAAAGTACTGTTTGAAGACATAAACCAGTTAAAATAATTTTAAATGAAACATTTTGCTAAGTAATAAATATTTTGAAATAAAGGTTGAATAAATGGTTTTTGTGATGATACCATCAATAGGTTATCAATCCACCATGATTACAAAAGTATTGGCTAATCCATGAGCAAACGGCTCTGGTAAAGATATATCAAATCCGTTTTTAGTTGACAACTTGCTAATAAGTTGGATGGTAATCAACTCACCATATCAGTAATGTGAAGAGTTGGCTAGCCCACAAGAAAATGGCTTGTGGTAAAGGCAGTGGAAAAACCATTATTGGTAATTAGTTCACCATTAGATAGAAGAACTAACTAGTCCAGAAGGGTACAACTTTTGGTAAAGACAAATCAAATCTGTTGATAGCTGATGATTTGCTAAAAATCATATGGTTATCAATGTACCATGGTCTTACACACCAAAACATTCGGCTACTCCAGAGATAATGGCTTTGGTAAAGAGATCTAAATCCATTAAGTTTTCAATGATTCACCTCTCACAGGAGTTAACACACCTGGAAGTGATGAGAATAGTATGCAACTTAAACTGAATTAATGTACAAATTTGTCATATGTTGTTGTGTTGCTGAAAAGATGGAGCTTGCTGGATGATGCTGTAAAAGAATAATTTTAAGAGATACTTTGACAAGCACAGACATTACAGAGATACAATCCAAAGACTAAGAAACAATCTGTCCTTAAAGATGAAGTTGTTAAAGATATATTCACTAAAGGGAACTTAAAGTCAAGCAAGTAGAATTCAAGTTAGGGGACGATTGTTGGGATATGAAAGTGCTGAAGATATGAAAGTACTGTAAGCTGCAAAGTACTGGAAAACGTCAAAGAGTCAAAGTACTGCTAAAGACAAAGTCAAAGTACTGCTTTATGAAGTCAAAGTACTGCAAGAACAAAGAACTGTTATATTCGTTTATGGAAAGTATTGTATTCTATGTTTAGATTACTTGTCGTACAAGAATACAAATTGTAAACCGACTAGGATATCCTTGAGCCTATAAAAGGACTCCTAGATTGGCCTTAGAGATGTACGAGTCTATGAGTTTTAGAGTTTACGAATTCACAAGTTATTTAGTCATTTAGAGAGAAGTTCGATAATTTTAGAGTTGTTTAGAGTATCTGCATAATAAGCAGATTTAGAGTTTATAATAAAAGTTATTCTTCTTAGCTTTGTTAAGTAAATTCCGCGTACTTAATAAAGATTGCTCAGTGTTTCTTTGTTAATAACTTAGGATTTATCCGAGGTTATTAAACCTTAACAAGCTAGTTAAAGTTAGTTTGATTAAAGTATATCGATCCAACATTGGCCAACCAGAGCAACCTAAGATTCCATTCCGCTACTTCTTCAATAATGACTTTGAATTTCTTCTACACGGTAGCGATGGTTCAAAGAAATATGCTACATCACTTACACTTCCGTTCCCGGCAGCCATATACTCCAACTGCATAGCCATCGAGGAAAAGGCTACTCACATGTTTTCTAACAGTGTGGAACAGTATGACATTGATGCAATGTATGGGATTCACCATTGGCCGGAATGCCGACGAATCTACTACAAAAGCTTCCAGGTTAGAAAGTCTAAACATGAAGTGCACAGTGATAAAGGGATCGTTGCAGTTAAGAATGTAGCTCTTTCGTCTAAATGGGACTACACTTTCCTCAAGAAAATCGTGGTCAAAAGAAAAGACGAAAGGGACTATGATTTATGTGAAGCAGACTTTCAAAATTTGTCTCTCAACGACATTGAAGATCTGTTTCTTGCCAAAGTACAGGGAAGAATGAGACAATCCTTAACTGAAATCCAACGTGAATACATCAAGTCCTTGCTCATCTTCATCAGAAGCATAGTGATCCAGGAACGTGTAGAAGATTTACAACTTGCTGTTGAATCGTATCAGACACGTGTCAACCTCACCAGACCTCACCTAGAACTTCCTGACATCAACCATTTTCCACAATACACTCTCATCAGCAAACCGTTTGGAGTAGTTTACTGCAGTGAACTACAACGCAACTGCTTGATGGCGTGTAGAGATCTTCATAAGTTTGGGGATCACACACTGAAGAAAGTCAGGGATGGCTTAGCTTATCGGTTAAAGGCGAAACATGAAGGCATTGGGTCACCAAAGTGATGGAATTCTCAGGAAAGACGGGATGTGAAGAGGATCATCACTCGTATCGATGAAAGGTTGTACAGAAGGGACCACTTCAGAACTCTTGAGAGCTTCGTAGGTGGTCGTCCCAGGATTACTCTCACAGGCTATCAACGCCCAGTTTGCATTCCTGGAAATATTGCTGGACTACCTGGTACCCCTTAAACTATTTCATTTTCTATATTGATTTGGATGTGCGATTATTTAATGACAATGGCTTGTGCACACATAACAATGTACAACCCGTTCTTGTAATGAAAGGACCATGTGGTACGCTTGAGTGCCACAATCCTTATACAAGGAGCGAAAGCTTCTTACTTTTGAGTAAAACTTATCAAACCTTTCACTTTTAAAAGGTTTTGCTCAAAAGAACAAGTACTTCCTCTTATGATTTTCAAAACCTCAACCGTTTATATCACTTGTTGAGGGGGAGTATTTGATTAAAAACTTTGTTCACAAATTTTTTTTCGTGATAATCTTCCCGCAAAACTCGAAATGGACATATTCGATATCAAAATTTCGTCAAAAATAACATTTATATGCCATTTTTGCGGGGGAGAAAAATTATGTGATAAGAAATATGTTGTGAAATTGCAAATGAATCATAGTGCTACAGACTTGACTAATGAACTGACGAATCTTAAATGTTAGTAACTCGAAAATACTTGTCCGGGACGGGTAATAATTTCAAGCTAGTTTGCTAGCGATGTAACTCTTGGTAGACATGAACTTTGACGGGTTTGACAACCTTTCTAGGATTGTCCACGCCTTCAAGATAGTTATTAGAGCTAGTTGTCACCTAAAAGCTAACAATGTAACTCTTTAACTATGCAACGTAACCGGGTCTCGCGGGGGATTGTCTATCTTGATTTGATCAATTCAAAAAGTGCGCGCTCCTCCCTCACCATGCAAATTTCTGTCAAAACACTTAAGCATGTGTAGAGGGGGGGTATTTCTCCAAAATAAAACTCTCAAAGTGTTTCAAAATGTTTCTTATTCATAAACACTTTGAGAAATTGTCAAGAAATCGGTTTTATGGCAATGGAGTTATAAGGTGATTAAGGTTAGGAATAACCGTCCTATGATCCGCCAGAGCCGGAGGGATCTACCCACGGACAATACCAATAGTTAGAATTAGAAGTCCTTAGGTATGATAAAAAAAGGAGAAAATGAGAACCGGAGAAAGAAGGAGTTGAAGAATTAAAAAAAAAACCAAAGAAAAGGTTGTAAAGAAATAGCCCTCCAGATTATTCAACTTAGGGCAGACACCAGGTTCAATTCATATACTACTGGTTGTCACTTGATGACACCAATATTGAAGATC
The DNA here is from genome assembly GCA_019973895.1 of Chrysanthemum seticuspe. Taxonomy (NCBI): domain Eukaryota; kingdom Viridiplantae; phylum Streptophyta; class Magnoliopsida; order Asterales; family Asteraceae; genus Chrysanthemum; species Chrysanthemum seticuspe. The sequence goes on from BPTQ01000008.1 coordinate 194,473,294, forward strand.
AAAGTCGTCATGGACCCAGTGACGCATGCACTAAACCTTCTTAGCGACTCAAGTTTCTCTCAACAGAAGCTTGTTTCATTCTCACAGGGAACCCTACGTAAACTATCGGCTTTCTCTTAGAGATTGCTAGAATTGAAGAAGGAGACCCTCTCCCTAGTCTCCGCTCAGGAAAACCAAAACGCACTATTAAGTCTAGTGCCACGAGATTCATCAAAAGATCTTTTAGGTACACTTGACATTTTATCATTTTTCATTCAATAATAAGGACGCAAGTGATACTTTATCGTGTCCTTCACAGATCTTAGCAATCTATCGAGAACATTTATGAGAGGTTCACACATGTGATCCTCAGTGATTGAATGGAAACTCCTGCCAGGGTCAACATCAAACAACCCTGACAATAGGTCACTTCGGTAACTCCCCGTGGATTACGCTTAGTGTGTCTCAAAACGGTCTACAGTCGTGAGGTGATGCTTCGGTGTACCTCATCGACTCATCTGAACTGTAGATGTACTTCGGTACATCGCGTTATCTCACTTGTGGGACTCCAGTTCTGGAACAGCCTTTGTGAGAATTAGAGTTGTGTTTTCATACTATGCTGTTAACACTCTCGAAGTTCAAACTTGTAAGTGCTGGAATCCGCTTATTACTAACAATTCTTATGTTTTCTTCTTATGGAAGCTCTGGAGCGGACTGATCGTGCAGATTCCTCACATGCTCATACCAATAACATCACTAATGGAAGTTCTCTCAAAAAGCAACACAAAGTCAGAATGATTCTTCGTCAAGCCAAAGAATCTACAAAGTTTTAAAGACTAAGAGAACTTCATCAGTACTGAAATCCAACGTCAAAGAGCGTGTGAGCATGTTGAAGAAAGACGTGGAGACATTGGAGCAACGAAGCTGACCTGATGCAGACAACAACAACATACTATCACTACCATCACAAAGAACAAAAATCAAAGAACAAAGAAAATGATGACGTCAAAGCATAACTTTTCAAAGGAAACAATTTCTCTACACTAGGGAGATTGTTCGAATCAAGGCACTTCTTCTCGCAAGAAAGAAGAATGTCAGAAGACGTCAAAGCTACTATTACATCACCACCTTCAACGTTTATATCATCAATCACTAACACTTAGGGGGAGATTGTTGGAATCACTCCTAAAATATATTTCAAGTGTTAGTAATTAATATGTAATAGTTAGCTTAATATGGCTTTTATGTTAGTAATCATGCCAAGGCTTATGCAGAAAGCCCATGAGCCTTGGACCAAGCCCATAAATGAAAGGAAGGGAACTTGCATGTTGCCCTAGTTCCTTCCTGTAAATACTCTTTTATAACCCTCACTTGAGGGTTGGTTGTTCATTTTATCTTTCACGCTACACATAACTCTTCATCATTTATATTCGTGTATGTGATAACGTGTTCAACCGATCACTCTTCTTCTCTGTTTCTTCTATTGATGCTTGTGTTACTAATATGGGAACCTAACAGCCTATAAATCCCTATTATTTTGATGTTATCATTGAGGATGGTAGAGTAAAAGTGTATGAAAAAAAAATAAAAAAAAAGAGTGTATTCAAAAAAAAAGTGTATTAAAAAAAAGAGTGTTATCGTAGAGGATGGTAGAGTAAAAGTGTATGAAAAAAAAATGAAGAAAAAAAAAGCATACGGGCTACCATCCTACATCTATTTTTAAATTTATGTTTGTTTGTTTCAAGTTATCTAGAGTTTTAGAGTGTCGAGTCTTGGCTTAGCAACGCCATTCTTCTCATGCTTGTAACATAAAGATTTTTGACTTGCCACCACTAAATCGCCTATCCCACCAAACCCTTGGTTTCCCTACCATAAGCCTAACGTTACAACCCTTTAAAAGACCTCTTGGACAGTTTTTCCTAGGTGCTTACGCTAAAGCGATGGAGATTTGATCTAGTCTCAAGCCTATGGTAATCTATGTACTAGGATCAGTTAATGAGTGTTTATCTTCCATTTCCAACTTGATATATTTCATATACACCCGAGAGATGAGAGTATCCAAACACCACTTGTGAGGTGCTACTATGTAATTTCCGTGCTTGTTATGACTTTTGCGGGGCTTATATGTGTTATGAATTGTTCTAAACTAATGCTGCATGACCCCTAACTTATAAATTAATTGGCTAAAAGCACATTTGCTTGAGGACAAGCAAATACCAAGTGTAGGGATATTTGATAAGGATTTAAAAGGTACACTTTTGAGGGGTCATTTAAGCCCTTAATTGATCACTTTTGTATCCGTTACTACTTAATTTTGTTCCTTTTCACTTTTTAGGTCTCTTGAAGACAAATTGCTGGAATGACACTTATTCGGAAGAAAAGGCGCGAATATACGAATAAAATGGCCAAAGTAAAAAATCGAGACACTCAAGCTGCTGGAAATGAAGGGGACGGCGTCACGGCTTAATTGTGACGCCATCGCGACACACCTTGAGACGAATTAGAGAACAAATTGCTATGTTACAAGTGACGGCATCAGGTTTAAAAGAGTAGGGCCTCGCAACTCAGACGGCCTAGATTTGGATCCCGACGGCGTCAGAGGTTGAAGCCGATGGCGTCACAAGCATAAGGTGACGCCATCACAGAGTTTACGTGGCAAAGATGAAACCCTAATGGCGGCGACCCGACGGCGTCACAATTAAAGAGTGACGTTGTCGCATATTGTAACTCTATAAATAGAATTCGAATTTTCAGTATTTTAGAGAGGTAGTTTTGTGGAGTAAAACCTAAACCGAACATAGGCTGTCTTGGATAGTATCTTAGGGTTCCATACCCTATTTTACAACAAGATAAGTGATTTACTTCATTAATTCAATTATGTCTCAATTGTTTGTGTGTATGCTTGCATGTTTTCCATGTCCGGCTAATTTACTTGTGCGTTTGCATAGATCTATGAAACCTAGGTATTGAATATTTATTGGTTGTCTCTTATCTTAATTGTGATTGAGCTAGTATTGCGATAGGTCATCCGTAGTGTTTTTAATGCTTAATTAATCTTTGTGAACATTAGTTTATAATCACCTAGAGTTATTGTAGTCTAAACATCCGAATGTAACCTTAGAGTTAGTTTATGAATCCTAGAGATTTCGTAGGCAATAACCTTAAGGTAGACTTAAAGAGTTAGGGATAAACGCATACCCTACGACCTTAGAAGACACAACGCGTTAAGAATAAGGACGTGACAATTCAACCATCAATAGGAGATAACTAGGGAGTAATAGCATCTAAGTAAACACATTTTTAATCATCATAAGAGCACACAACAATTGACATAGACTACACTCACCTTAGTTTAGATAATTAGATAATTAGATAAGTTGAGTAATCGGTACAAATACCAACCCCCCAAATCCAATACCCCGAGATTCGTACCTTTCCATTTTCTAAAAAAACATAAAAAAGATAAAAAAATAATCTTCCTCAACCCCAACCCCAACCTTGGCGTAGTAATTTCTTACAAGCATTCCTATTCCCCTAGAGAACGATATCAATTCCCGAGGCTTACCCTAATACTACACTACAATGATTAGGTTCACTTCCTAGGGTGTTGAAAATTTTGCTCGACAAAAAGGAAGTTCCTTTTACCCCGAACGCGCGTTTTACGCGTATCACTGATTTTCCAAGATTGTCACTCAACGACATCGAAGACATGTATCTTTCTAAGGTACAAGGAAGGATGAGACAATTCTCCACAAATATTCAGCTTCAGTACATTACAGCCCTGTTGATATTCATTCGAAGAAAGGTGATTCAAGAGTGTGTTGAAGATCTCTAGCTTGCGATCGAATCATACCAGAATCAGATCAAATTTACACAACCGCTATTACACTTTCCCAACATCAAACAACTATCTCAGTACACCATCTTGAAGAAACCAAACTTTGGAGTTGTTTACCGCAGTGAACTTCACCATAATTGCTTCATGGCATACGACGAGATTCATAAATTCTGCGATTACACGTTGAAGATGGTTAGAGATGGATTAGCGTACCGGTTAAAGAATTTTAAGGTAGGTATTGTGTCAAAGAAGAGGTGGAATACAGAGGAAAAGAAGGAAGCTAAACGAATAATCAGGAGGATGGATGAAAGGATGTTTCATCGGGATCAGATGTGGAGATTGGAGAGTTATGTAGGCGGAAGGAAGAGTTTCCCAATTACATCGTTTCTACGACAATAGAGAACTTCGGGTCTTATTGAGTAATTCTTTGGTACTCCTAAAAACTCTTGATTGATATTTGGATTGTTTGATTTGTATATTCACATTGGCTTGTGCACACATAACAGTGTATAACCCGAACTTGTAATAAAAGACCATGTGGTACGCATGAGTGCCACAGTCCTTATAAAAGGAGCGAAAGCTTCTTAATTTTGAGTAAAACTTATCAAAACTTTAATCATTTTTAAATTTTTGCTCAAAAGAACAAGTACTTCCCCTTATGTTTTCAAAACCTCAAAAGTTAATATTACTTGTTCAGGGGGAGTATTTGCTAAAAATCTTTGTTCATAAAATGTTCTTCGTGGAAATCTTCCCACAAAGCTCGAAATGAACATATTCGATATCAAATTTCATCAAAAAAACATTTATATGCCATTTTTTAAGGGGAGAAAAATTGTGTGATACAAATATTTTGGATTACGATTGAATCCTCGTGTGCTAAGACTTAACCCATGAATTGACGAGATTTGAACATTCATACATCGAACAGACTTGTCTTCCAAGATTTATCCGAGTAGATCGTACCTATTCGAGAAACTCTTGATAGACATTCACCTTGACGGGTTGACAACCTCTTCGAGGTTGTCCACATCTTCAAGGTAGTTATTAGAGCTAGTTGTCACCTAAAAGCTGAAAATGCATCTCTTTAACTATGCAACGTAACCGTGTCTTGCGGGGAATTGTCTATCTTGACTCGATCAATTCAAAAGTGCGATCTCTACCCTCACTGTCCAGAATTCAGGCTAAACACTTAAGCACAAGTGGAGGGGGAGTATTTCTGAAAATACAAAACTCTCGAAGTGTTACAAACATGTTTTCATTCATAAACACTTTGAGAGATTTTCGTGAAAATGGTTTTATGGCAACGTAGGATAGTCATGGAGTTATAAGGTGACTAATGATGATGTATAGTATGTATAACAGGACTACTAGGCCCAATACACACTATACATACACTGGGCTCAGGCTCAATGATTACAAACCCTGGGCCTACAGTAAGCCCAATGACTAAATTGGCTATGGTCCAGACCTTGAGACGCGCGCAAGGTACATAACGGGCTGAACCCCCAACCGTTAGACCTCTTATGTTCTCGTCCGCAATTAACACGGAACCCTTTTCCGCCAAGGGTCCGGCTCCGGTGACTAACTACTACATGCGAGAATCTAGGGAACCCTAGCGGTAAACCTAGCCTATAAAAGGGGCTCTAATCCCCATACAAGGTATGACTTTCTTTCTCATAATTTCACACACATACTCTTACTTTCCCTCTCAAGAATGTGTACTTACTCTCACGCCAGAGTCTAATCGTGAGGTCCGTCCCCACAGTAATTCTTGTGCAGGGATCTCATTTAAACTACTTGAATTAGTACAAGACCAACTCATTAGAAGCCTGTTGGCCCAGTCTGATAAGCTATACTCATATCTGTTGTCACCCATCACACAAATTGTACTAACAAGTTGGCGCCATCTGTGGGACCCAGTACACAACTGCGTTCCGAAAAAGAAAAAATGCCTACCGAAAGAGCTCGTTCCGATCCTACTCCCGCCCCAGTTTCTATGGTACGGAATAAGGGAGGGAAGAAGAACGTGATAGATCTAGAGGGATCTGATGGGTCCGCATCCACTGCAGCCATCAAGAAGTACTGTGACAAGTACTACGAACAGATCTTACCCATTGTGACAAAGAAAGTTCGAAAACATGAAGGAAGAATCAAGGCTAGAGAAACGGTAAAAACCCGATTAAACTTTAGCGAAGCATCACAGCAATCCGAATCCGGAAAGCAGACGCGAAGAAAGGATCTGAGAAAGAAGATCGAATCTAGAAAACGCCTATTCACGAGGGGAAACTCTGAGCCAAGACGCAGCCGATCCAGATCACCGTGGAAGAAAGCCGCCGAAAAGGAAGAAGTGTTCAGAAGGTTGCGCAAAAGCGCATTCCAAAGGCTTGGAAACAGAGAAAAGAGTGTCTCCATGTGTTCCGGAAGCATAGAGAAAACTAAACGTTGCAAATCCAAAGAAGACAGGGGCACTCACCACCATTCTTCTTCTCAAAGAACGGAACCTTATTCTGGAGGATACGAATGTAGTCGAACATATTTACGAAGGACCGATCGGCACTCCGGAAGTGAAGACAACAGAGATGGACACTGGAGTTCCAGGTCAAAGAGGAAAAAGTCGGATGTCGAGAATGACGACTTAGCTAGGCCATGTGTGTGCAAGGAGACCGACCCGTTCACTCCACGCATTCGCTATTTCGACATGCCTAAGAAGACGCGAATGCATACCAATGTAAAGACATATGATGGAAGTGAAGACCCAGAAGATCACCTCAAAAATTTTCAAGAAGCGGCAAAGGTAGAACGTTGGGCTATGCCAACATGGTGCCACATGTTCAACTCTACCCACACCGGATCTGCTAGGGTGTGGTTCGACGATCTCCCACCGGAATCAGTAGACAGCTATGATGAACTAAAGGAAGTTTTCTTGTCAAACTTCCTTCAGCAAAAGAAGTGCATAAAGGATCCAGTGGAGCTATATCATATCAAACAAAAGGAAGGAGAAACCACGGAAGAATTCGTGAAAAGATTCAAGGTGGAAAGGAGCTCCGGAAGTCATGAAGTGTAGGACCACTACGATATCAACCTTATCACTTTACCAAGCAAACCCAACACACGTAACCCAAGTTACGCGTATAAAACGTGAAACACAAACACAAACAAAGCGTAGAAATTAGATGAGAAAGATGGTGACTTGATGTTATATTCGTGTATGTGAGAGGATAAGATAAACACAATAAATTTGTATATTCCTTGAGAGAGAAAATACACACACACACACACACTTTCAAGCACACCCCTCAAATGACCATTTGAGGGGTATTTATAGTACAAGTAACTTAAAACCCTAAAAGGCTTTGCTTGGGCTTTTCGTGGGTTGGACATGGATTGGGCTTTGGATACTTAATCTTTAAACGGCTAGCATGATCATAACGCCTAGCCATTTAGCTTAGTCCAATCCACGAGCCGGTTGACTATTCTATCACGATATCTAACAGATGATACAAAGTTCCTAAACGTGAATGACCATCACTTCTAATAAAACTATTAAGGCTAACAATCTCCCCCTACGGGGTGGTCATTCAAAAGATGCTCCACTTGATTGGTTCTTTACTTTCCTTGAGCTTGAACTTTGCGTGTAGATATAGAATAGTCTTGATTCTTTGTTCCTTCATGCTTTGTGATCAGATAATGTGGTTGTCTGCCGTTGTCAACTTCGTTGGTTTGGTGTCTCCACGTCTTTCTCCACCATGCTCACACTTCTATTTGTCTTTTGGTTACCAATGATGTAGTTCTCGAGTCTTTATACTTTGTAGATTCTTTGACTTTGACGAAGAATCCTCTTTGACTTTGTGTTGCCTTTGATTTTGATGAGAACTATCATATGTTATTGGTATGAGCATGTGGAAAATCTGCACGATCCATCCGCTCCGGAGCTTCCATAAGAAGAAAACATAAAACAAGTTAGTAATAAGCGGATTCCGACACTTACAAGTTTGAATTTCGAGGGTGTTAACAGCATAGTGTGAAAATACGTCTCTAATTCTCACAGAGGCCGTTCCTGAACTGGAGTCCCACAAATGAGATAACACGATATATCGAAGTACATCTACAGTTCAGATAAGTCGCTGAGGCACACCGAAGCATCACCCCACGACTGTAGACCATTTGAGACACACTAAGCGTAATCCACGGGGAGTTACCGAAGTGACCTGCTGTCAGGGCTGTTTGATGTTGACCCTGGCAGGAGTTTCCATTCAATCACTGAAGATCACAGATGTGAAAGTTCTCAAAAATGTTCTGGCAGATTGCTAAGACCTGCGTAGGACTCTAGAATATATCACTTGTGTCCTTATTGATGAACAACAAGCGATGTCATGTCAAGTGTTCCTATGAGATCTTTTGATGAATCTCGTGGCTCTAGACTCAATTAGTGCATTTTGGTTTTCCTGAGCGAAGACTAGGGAGAGGGTCTCCTTCTTCAATACCAACGATCTCTAAGAGAAATTCGATAGATTATGTAGGGTTCCCAGTGAGAATGAAACAAATCCCTTTTGAGAGGAATTGAGTGGCTAGAAGGTTTAGTGCAGTGCGTCACTGGGTCCATGACGTCTTTGTCTTCAATACCAGTGTCATCTAGTGACAACTAGTAGCAGATGAATTGAACCCGGTTTCTGCCGTAAGGTTGATTATGGAGGGCTATTTCTTTTCACCTTTTTCATTATATTTCTTTTTAATTCTTCAACCCCTTCTTTCTCCTTTCTCACATTACTCCTTTTTTCAATCATTCCTAAGGACTTCTAATACTAACTATTTGTGATGTCCTTGGGTAGATCCCTCCGGCTCTGGCGGATCATAGGACGGATTTCCTATCCTTAGTCACCTTATAACTCCATGACTGTCCTATTGTTGCCATAAAACCATTTTTCTTGAAGATCTCTCAGAGTGTATATGATAGAAAACATGTTTGAAACACTCCGTGAGTTTTATATTTTCAGAAACACTCCCCCTTCACATGTGCTTATAAGTTTTGACAGAAATCTGCACATAGAGGGTAGAGTTCACACTTTTTGAATTGATCGACTTTAAATGAACAAGACCGATTCGAGACACGTTTACATCACTAGAGAACTAGCTTGAAATTATTACCCGTCCTGGTCAAGTCCATAGAAAGTTTCTCGAGATGGTACATGATTCCTTGTCAATTCATTGGTTACGACTGAGTCGAGCTCATTTTAAGATTCAAACAACGATTTTGATCACATTTTAATCACGTCTCCTCCCCCTCAAAAATAGCATATATGTGATATTTTTTATATTAACGGATTAAAAAACATTTTAGAATCTTTTGGGGAGACAAACGGATTTAATTTAAGCATGAATTTGGAACATTTTTGTTTTATACTCCCCCTTTAATAAAGCATAATCAATTAAAGGGTTTTAGAGGGAGTTATCTTGAGCACAAAATATTTTGAAAGATTTTGAAAAATCTTTTTGAACAATCTTGAAAAGGTGCTCAAGATGATGATGATTTCTCACCATTTTTAAATGTAGTGCACTGAAGCATACACTTGATTTTTCTATCAAAGCACGAGTTTTAATTTGAAAGTAATCAAAAGTCATCATTTTGGTCCGGGTTTCGTACTGAAGTATACGAAAGCCATTTTATTAAAGAAATTTTGAGAAACGACATGTTTTAGAAAACATATAAAGAACTCTCGCTCAAGCATCTGTACATGCCCGTATCATTGTTGAATGACATTTCTAGAAACGTACAGAATATCGATTATACAAGAGACATGTCGTGAGAAGAGTATTTTTGGATATTTTATTTTCTATTGTTTTTGTATTTTTGAAAGTTTAATATTTTTATATTTTGCTTTTGTTGGTTTTTCAAATTTTGTATTTTGTTTTTTCAAAAATATTTACAGCGAAGCTATTTGGAAAATCATTTTCAAGAAGATTCGAGAAGACGTTCTAACTCCTCAGGGGTTAGGCTTCGCATTCCAATTCGTCAAACTAAATAGTCAAACTTTCTTTTGGAAGGGCTTTCGTTAATAGATCGGCGAGTTGGTAATCAGTCTTCACGAAGAATAATTCAACAGTACCATTTTCGACGTACTCTTTGATGAAGTGATAGCGGACTCTGATATGCTTAGTCTTTGAGTGATGAACAGGATTGCATGATATGGCTATGGCACTTTTCGAGTCACAATACATAGGTATTTTATCGAAAGTAAAGCCATAATCTGTGAGTTGTGTTCTCATCCATAGAACTTGAGCACAACACGCAGATAGAGACACATACTCAGCTTCAGCGGTTGAAAGTGCAGTGCAATCTTGTTTCTTTGAAGACCAGCCGACTAACTTTTCACCCGAAAATTGTGCTCCTCCGGATGTACTTTTTGTTGTAACTTGATCACCTGCGTGGTCCGCATCTGAAAAGGCAATTAGATCAAATCCGGATTCCTTCGGATACCAAAGTCCCATGTGAATGGATGTCTTCAGGTACCGAAAGATCCGTTTAACCTCTTTGAGGTGCAGTTCGGTAGGCTTTGCCTGAAACCGTGCTAATAAGCAAACATCAAAATGAATATCTGGTAGACTAGCAGTGAGGTACATGAGAGAACCAATCATGCTCCGATATTTC